>PVJN01001822.1:78434-130429 GCA_004026805.1 Lasiurus borealis
GGGGGGGCAGTTGGGGGCGAGCAGGCCAGCAGGGGAGGGCAGTTGAAGGTGATCAGGCTAGTGGGGGCAGTTGAGGATGAGAAGGTCAGTGAGGGGTGGGGGCAGTTGGGGGTGAGCAGGCCAGCAGGCAGGTGAGCTGTTAGGAGCCAGTGATCCTAGATTGCCAGAAGAATGTCCGACTGCCCGTTTCTATGGGATTGGGTCTAAACCGGCAGTCGGACATACCCTGAGGGTTCCCATAATGGGGAGGGTGCAGGCCAGACTGAGGGACATCCTCCCCTCCTTCCCCCCCCCCCACCCCCCCCCCCCCCCCCCCCCCCCCCCCCCCCCCCCCCCCCACACACACACACACACACACACACACACACAAATTTTGTACACCGGCACAGTAGTATTGTTATATTAAGGAAAATTATTTCAAACTGCGCCCTTTGATGTATAAATACTGGATACTGATAGACAACTAGGAACATTTGAAATTTCATGTTTTATAATTACTTCAACTTGTAAAAGGGTTAGGACCACAGCATAATATTTTATTGTAGATATTACCTATAAATAAGAAAATCCTGCTAAGAATATGATTTAAAACCTGGAACACCCTATAGAAAGAGTATTTGTGACTATGAGATACCAGAAACCATGAAAAGTGGCATAGAGACAAAGTGATGGAGTTAGGGTTTAGAAAGGAGTAGCACTCCTTTTCCATTGTTTTCTTTTCTTTTCTTCTTTTTTTTTAAATTGATTTTTTTACAGAGAGGAAGAGAGAGAGATAGAGTTAGAAACATTGATGAGAGACATTGATCAGCTGCCTCCTGCACGCCCTCTACTGGGGATGTGCCTGCAACCAAGGTACATGCCCTTGACTGGAATCGAACCTGGGACCCTTCAGTCCTCAGGCCGATGCTCTATCCACTGAGCCAAACCAGTTTCGGCTTTTCCATTGTTTTCAACAAGTGAACTCTAAACTTTTGAGGGAACTGATATTCTTGTTCATTAAAAAATATGTAGGGGTACACAGAATTTTAGGACAAGGAGACCCACATGAAAATTGTTGGGAGAACCTAGGGGTTTTATTGGGACTGTTATAACCATAGTTTCATTTCTATAAATTATGCATGAGGAAACTATATTTTACAGATCATCAGCCTCACTTTTAAAATTTGTACTCTATGATATATTTTGAATAAAGATAATTTAGATTAAAAAAAAAAGATGTTATCTGTACCACATGAATCCCTATTCAGATGGTGGCAGGTATTTGATCTTTATGGGAGACTCCTCTACCTTGGAATGCTTACTGGTCCTGATGGTAGGAAGACATGTATGTTTTAGTCTCCTGCATTCAAGATTGCATTTGGAGAGGAGGGTGTGTTTCTTGAAGGTGTATAAAAGGGTTGGCAGACTGTAGCCATCACCTCATTTTGTAAATAAACATGGCTCACAGCCATTCTCCTTTAGCACAGTTGAATATTTTTGGCAGTCTGTGTGTGGCCCACAAAGCAGAAGATATTTTATATTTTCTGGCTCTTTTTTTTAATGCATTTCATTTTTTTTTACAGAGGGAAAGGGAGAGGGATAGAGAGTTAGAAACATCGATGAGAGAGAAATATCGATCAGCTGCCTCTTGCACACCTCCCACTGGGGATGTACCTGCAACCCAGGTACGTGCCCTTGACCGGAATCAAACCTGAGACCCTTCAGTCCGCAAGCTGACGCTCTATCCACTGAGCCAAACCGGTTTCAGCATTTCTGGCTCTTTATAGGAAATATTTGCCAACATCTGGTACAGTTTTTTAAAGTATATATATATATATATATATGTATATATATATATATATATATATATTCATATTCCTTTGATTTATTACAGAGAGGAAGTGAGAAGGATAGTTAGAAACATCGATGAGAGAGAAACATCGATCAGCTGCCTCCTGCACTCACACCCACTGGGGATGTGCTCGCAACCAAAGTACATGATCTTGATTGGAATTGAACCCCCGGGTCCTTCAGTCCACAGGCAAGCCTCTATCCACTGAGCCAAACCGGTCAGGGCTAGTACAGTGATTTTATCAGCTATCAGATAGCTTTCTTGATGCACAGAAATCATAGAGCAGTTAAATTCCTTGTTAATGAAGATCTGAGTAGGCTTTGTGGGTTCGTTGTCTATAGCTATTCCTTTTTATAATCGATAGAAATTATAATTTCAAGTGAGAAGTAGCAATATAGCATCTGAAGATAAGGATATAGTTTTCCTGGTTTATATAATTGTATAGTCACATAGTTTTTACTTTCATAAATTAGGATTTAAAATTTCCAATACAATTGGTACTTGTCTCTCACCAATAAGATCTTCTGATTAATAATTTTTGTGAATAGCTATTTCTCCTTTTCAGCCTATTGCTTTGGTAAGGCTCTCCTTTGATTAAATTACCTTGCTGTGCAGTTAGTATCACTGCTATTTTATTGTCATCTGAAATGGCAGATCCAGTTAGTTGTTATCTTGTTAGGGACAGCACTCTGCAGGTAGTAGTTATGAACCTTAGCTCCAGAGCTTGGGCTCAAATCCTGACTTTATTCTGTGTGACCAGGATCATGGAACTTAAACTTTCTGAGTCTCAGCTTTCATCTCTAGACCTGGGATAAAAGTATTACTGTGGGTGTTTGGAAGAAATATGTGAAATGATGTGTGAGGGTTGTTTACTAATTACCTGGACTATGGAAAGCACTGTTGTTATTCAGGGTGAGTAGAAGAAATGGCTAGCTTTTCTGGAAGAGGAGGTGGTTTTTTTTTAAAATGTTATTAGTGATTTAAAAATTAGTTAAGTAGAAAAGAACATATTATATAAATGAGATTAATCCAGATTGGTATGTTTTCATGACAAAATATTCTTTCCTTAAAAAATAAAATTCACAGGAGAAAGAGAAAGAATTAGAAAGAGAACGAGAAAGAGATAAGAAGGATAAAGAAAAATTGGAATCTCGATCCAAAGACAAGAAAGAAAAAGATGAGTGTACTCCAACAAGGAAAGAAAGGTATAACACTTCTAATTTAATACCTATACTGGTTTTAGGATTTAAAATGATGTTCCATGTTATAATATTTTCAACACCAATTCTAACAAACTAGAAAACTATTTTTCATGATAAATATGTTTGGCTCTTTCCTACAGGAGGCAGAATTAACTGAAAAATGGGACCATTAGTTAGCACTTGGCTTAGTTAACTAAGCCATCATCCTTTTATATCTTTTCACATGGTTTGAAAGTTACCTTAACCTTAGTTTAATACTAAGAATTTAGTTACCATACTAGGTATCAAGCTTAGGTTTGAAAAACTAAACAGCTTGCTAGATCTTTCTTGTTGTCTCTAATATAAGCATTCTGTGCTGAGTCTGCTATATATAAACTTGAGTCTTCAGTCCTACCTGGAAAGGAGATTATGCACATGGACTGTAAGGACTTGATATTTTATCTTCATTCCAGTAAACATTGCTTCTCTTTTAATTTTGATTTTCCATCTTAATAATCCCCAAATCTGATTTAGTAGAGAACATTGCTTCAATTAACAGTTAACTTTTTCCTAATAAAAACCAAGAGAATGCAAGTTTAAAAATTCTGGCTTAGTCACTCTACAAATAGTTACAAATAGCATAGTTATTAGTTAAATAGTAAATCTATTTTTTTTTATTTTGATATTTTAGATTTATAAAAAAGTTAGAATAGTATAATTTCCAGATGTCTTTTATCCATGTTCCCAAATGTTATATATTTCTACTTTTGCCTTATTTCCTTCTCCTTTTCCCTTCCCCCAGCAATTTCAGAGTAACTTGGTGCCCCATCCTTCCTATATAATAAAAGGCTAATATGCAAATTGTCCCTTCAACTGGGAGTTTGACCAGGCTGGCCCTGTCCCAAATTGGCCCCGCCCCCAATTGCTCTCCAACCTGGGGTGGGACTGGCCAGTCAAGCTCCCATGGGTCAGCTGGATCCCACCTATGCATGAATTCATAACACTGGGCCTCTAGTTATTTATAAAGGCCTAAGTAACCGTTCAACTGGTAGCTGTGATGTGCACTGACCACAGGGGGGCAGACACTCAACGCATAGCCATGGAACAGACTGATAAATCTCAGAGGGAAGTGGGGGAGGGAAAGGGAAGAAAGAGATTAACCAACGATCTTATATGCATACTAGAGGCCTAATGCACGGAATCATGCACCATTGGGGTCCCTTGGCCCTGCCTGTGAGGATCAGGCCAAAACGGCAGTCCAACATCCCCCTTGGGGTCTCATATTGCGAGAGGGCACAGTGTACATGCCTCTAGTCTTACATAAACCACAATAAAAGTTTCAAGATTCTGAAATTAACATTTTAACACCCTACCTGATTAGAGACCTAATGAAATTTTGTCTGTTGTCTCAGTAATCTCTTATAAAAAAAGAAAATCCAATATCTTTGATTTTCATTTTTGTCTTGATCAGTCTGTCTTTAAGATTTAATTGGATCTTGGTATAAAAGGTTTTGAATGTTTTTGGAAAATAACACTAGTAATGTTAGTGAAATAAAGTTAGTACGAACTGGTAGGAATTAATAGCTAATTTAGTAGCAGGAACTTGAATTCCTGATCCTTTGCTCACTTATGGAATGTTTTTGGGCTTTGTTCCATAGGAAAAGGCGACACAGTATGTCCCCTAGTCCATCTCGCAGTAGCAGTGGTAGACGAGTGAAGTCCCCATCACCAAAGTCGGAGCGATCAGAAAGATCTCATAAAGAGAGTTCGCGATCCAGATCATCTCACAAAGATTCTCCTCGAGATGTTAGCAAAAAGACCAAAAGGTAAATGTAAATCATTTTGGGAATATTTGAAATACTAATTTCCTTATCATTCCACCTCCTTTTGATAATTGTTTTGGTTGGTAGCTATGTTTTACAGCAAGCATGTCAAACTGAAAGGCTATCACTGGCCAAAATCAACAAGATTTAAATTTATGTGGGCTGCATAAAACTTAAAGCTTCAATTTTCACAGAAATGTATGTTTATTTCGATAGACAAGCTAAATACAAAGGGCTGAAATAAATGAGTAATAATCTATACTAGCAAAAGAGTAATAGGCAAATTAGTCAGGATGCCCTCACAATAACATTGAACAACAGGCTGCGTGGGCTACCATGCTGGCAGAGGGGTACATTGAGGGGTGACCAGATGGGGGGGGGGGGCACTTAGGGGCGATAAGGCAGGTGAGCATTTAGAAGCCATATTGGAGAGTTTATAGGCTGGACTGAGGGGACACCTCCTCCTCCCTGTGCACGAATTTCGTGCACTGGGCCTCTGATTATTAACATAAAATAATAGAACCTTTTAATAAAAATTTATTTTTTCTTAAACATAAACTTACCAGGCACTGAGTAACTACACAAATTAATTAATGTACTGAAAGCAAAATATTTCCTGTTGCACACACCAAACAAGTCAGTCCAAGAATAATCACATGGCAGTCGGCTGCTAAAATATTCACTGCTATTATTAGTGGAGAGAAATGGTGCACCTGCACATACAGGAAATGAATGCAACATGATTATAGTGATCAGTCATTAGCGGATACTGTAGTTTGTTTTTAATAATTATGTATAATAGGATATTGTAAAAATTAAGCTACAACTTTTTTATTAAAACATTTCTTATATACGTTATATTGGCTGGGCCTCAGAAATACTCATCTTGGCCATGAGTTTGACATGCTTGTTTTATAGGATTTTAGAAAACCAAAAAGAGATACTTTCATTTTAGATTATGCCTTCCCATCTCCCAACACCAGGCTCATGACTAAAGCACAAGAAGACTTCTAATAAGTAAAGCCAGCCAGTAACTCTCACATCACATCTAGTGTTTCCTATGGAATAGGGATAGTTGCTTTACTTTTCATTCTGTTCTTTAGTTTCTATAGAACACTTTTTGATTTTTGTCAAGGCTGAAAAAAAATACATCCTCCTTGCTCATCCATATTTCTCCTGCAATCTCTGGGTAGAGACTTGTGAAAATAAACACAATTTCTTCAGTGTATAATTTAGTGTATATTTGTTTCCTTATAGTTCCAGAAAATCCTTGTGATTCAGAAATATTTTATCTGGTATTATTTTCCTAAGAGCTAAAACTTTATTATTATAGCCATTTTTAGTAAAATCTTTTAAAATAGATAAGTTACTGGTGTATGTATGCATACAAACACACACAAATGCATTATTTATTTTGGTAATCTTTATGAACAGCACTTATAAAATTATGCTGTTTTACATGATTCCCTTGAATGATACTGCAATAGTTAGAGCCTTTTCCCTCAAGGAGATAGGCTGCAAAGCGGTCTTCTGTTTAAAATGTGAATGCCATTAATTAGATGTCATTTTGAACTTTATCTTGTAGATTTAGAGGTTTAGATTTGGAGGAATATCAGTTTTAAAACTGCAAATCTCCAATTTTGATTCAGTAGAGCAGTGTGGTAAGGCTTTAGAATCCTCGCTTTTTCAGCAAGCACACCATTGATGACTGATGCATGCCCAAGTAGTACAAAATCTGTGTGTGCGCACATAGGCAGAGTGTAGACCTAGGAAATTTAAAACCTTAACATATTTTGTTGTGTTCAGTTAAAGCTCATTTTAGATAATTTAAGGAGTCAATTTTGATCACAGAGTACTATGATAATGTTTTTGTTTGTTTCCTCAGATCACCATCTGGTTCAAGAACACCTAAAAGATCTAGGCGATCACGATCTAGATCCCCTAAAAAATCAGGGAAGAAATCCAGATCCCAATCCCGATCTCCACACAGGTCTCATAAAAAGTCAAAGAAAAACAAACATTGACATGCATTTTTAAGATGCTGTCAATAATTGGAAATGCAATTTTGTTTTGTGCCTGAAAAGTCTGTTTTTAAAAAAAATCAAATGAAAGAGCATTCCTGGGATTTTTGTTTATTTGTGAAGCATGTGTAAACTCATGAGTAACTGCATATGTAGATCTGTCAGTGTTTTATATTGTGTAAATTACTTTCATTGTGGCTGTTTTCAAGATGAAATTATTGTGGTAATGAATTTCATCAGAAATGTGTATAATGGATCTGCTGGCAGTAGTTGTATTTTCTTTTAAAATGCTGTGACTTAGCAAAACTAATACAGATGTCTTTTCCCATTTTGTAGCTTTGGCAATTTGAATTAGATTTCAAATAAAATCTGAATAGAAAACCATAATGTTGTTTTTTTGCCCTATTGGTAACTTCAAGTCCCTTAAAGTCCTAGTCCTACTAAATGAGTTTGGCACTTCTGTTATATTTGTATACCTAATGCACTATACCTTGCTCCATTGTTCACACAGCTAAAGTTTTATATTTACTAAGATGATCATAAAAATTAAGGAACCTGAGACTCCTCTTTGGTAGGTTTGCCAGCCAATTTCTTCAATAAGGTTCTCCCGGGTAATACTATTACCGAGAGGTCAAAAGATGAGGTGAATATGGCATGGTATATTTCCGGCTAAAGTATATTTTATTTTTTCAAAGAAGCATTATGATTTCAGTACACTTAACCTATGTCCTCAGCAAAGTGGAAGGGGGAGAGAGAGAGAGAGAAACATCACTGTGAGAGAGACACATCAATTGGTTGCCTCTTGCACTTGCCCTAACCGTGCCAGGGAGCCAGCCTGCAGAGCTGATAAACCGAGGTATGTGTCTTTTACCGGAATCGAGTCTGCAGGCCAACACTATCTACTGAGCCAAATCTGCCAGGGTGATAGTTACCCCTTTATAGCCTTTCCTAGGCTATCTTCAAACTCCTAATGTTAATAAATTCTATAATATTCTGGTTTAAAGTACGTGTGTGTGTGTGTTTAAGATTTAGTTTTAGCTTTAACTAAAGTTTAAAAATAAAATAGTTTTAAGGAAACTTAACATCCAAGGTACAGAAAGTTCATTAAAACAATTTGCAGAGTTGAAATCTTTTATGCAGTGGGAGAAACATTGCTGCCATCTGAGGAAGAAATAAACCTTGTATAATGTTGATCACAGTATTGCTATAAATATAATGGGATAAAGGGCTTTGTAAATAGAATCGACACTGCTCTTCTTGAATCTATCTCCGTTTCACATGTAGGCACTGATTTGATGGGGGAAGGGAGGAATTTCCCATTAGAGAGTAGAAAACAATCCCAAATAATAGATTGTTTGGATTGCTTGCTTTTTAAAAATCTATTTTCAATTGTTTTACTTAATCTTGCCTAGTCACAAAATAAAATAAGTTGTACTCATTTTGGAGGGAGTTAGGTATATTAGCTGAGCAGTGAGGCATGTTATTTCCAAACAGGTCAAACCTACAATAGCTTTAGAAGTGAGCCAATCATATTATTTGACTTAGTGATTCTTATCAACATGCAGTATTGCTTGAAAGTTATTCTTTTTTTTTTTTTTCAATATGTTGTATTAATCATTAAAAATGAGAGCAAATTAATCTGCTTGCCAAAGTTGCTTAACCTATTCTCAGATGATAACATAGTATGTTTTTTAAAAATATATTTGTATTGATTTCAGAGAGGGAGAGGGAAAGATAGAAACATCAATGATGCGAGAGAATCACTGGTCAGCTGCCACCTACACACCCCTTACTGGGTATCAAAGCCCAACCCAGGTATGTGCTCTTGGCCAGAATTGAATCTGGGACCCTTCAGTCCACAGGCTGACGCTCTATTCATTAAGAAAAACCAGCTTGGGCTAATATTAGCAGAAGAAATTGTTTTTGAAAAGAAATAGTACCATTTTCCTAATACTATACATTTAAGAAATAAGAGCTTTGTTTTCTTTGTTGTTTTCCTCTTATACTAGGTATACCAGTTAATAATGGTGGATTTTGTAATCAAAATAATTTCAAGAGAAACATCAAAAGTGTTTTATTCAAAGTAATGTCCATCACTAGCTATGCATTTCTTCCATCTTTCAGGTAATTTGTAGATACCATCCCAATGGAACTTTTTTGTTTTGAGGTAAACCATTTAGAGACCAAATTTCCCATTTCTTTGTACATTTTGAAGTGCTGCTCAAGAAGCGTGTGTGCCATCAATCAGGACAAGTGGTAATCTGAAGGAGCAAAGTCTGATGAATATAGCAGGTGGGTTAATACTTCCCAATCAAGATCTTTTAACATGTCTTTTAACTATTTTTGAACTGTGTGATGGCACATCATCATGAAGCAAAATTATTTTGCCCTGTCTTCTGGCACATTCTTGTGGTTTCATGATCAAACAGTGGCTCAAATTGATTATTTGTTATTGGGAGTGATCAGTATTATCAGTTTCACCTGGTTTTAGAAGCTCATACTACACCACACTTTCCTGATCCCACCAAACACAGAGCATTGTCTTCTTTCCTGAAGCATTTTGGCCTAGGAGTCTATGTTGATGGTTGACCTGGATCAACACATGATTTTGTGCATTTTGGATTCTCAAAATCCACCTTTCATTGCCAGTCACAATTCAATGCAAAAACAAGAAAAAAAAGACTTCCTTTCATGCTGCCATTGAAGCAACGTTTTACTGATGATGTTTTGGTTTTCCATTAGTCATTTATTCAGTTGATGTGGCACCTATTTTCCTTCTTTTAAAATCTTACTCATTGCTTGTAAACAATTGGAAAGCATTTGCTGAGAAATATTTAATCTTTCTGCAAGTTCTTTTTGAGTTTGACATGCATCTTCATCCAGTAATGCTTGTGATTGTTGCTCTAAATTTTTTCGATTGACCTGGATGTTCTTTGTCTTTCACATTGAAATCATCACTTTTAAAGTATTTAAACCAGCATTCACAAGTATCTTGAGATGGAGCATGTTCACCATAAACTTCCTGAAGTATACGATAACTTTTTCTTCAATATAAAGTAATGAGTTAAAACTACCCACAAATGGGAGCAAACCAAGATGCTGGCATAGGTGAACACCTAAACTGCTGCTTCATGCAATTTCAAAACTACAGCTAAAAGATAGAACGGACATCATCCAGAACCAGAGAAAAGCTAGCTGAGTGGAAATTCTACAACTAGAAGGAAAAGGGCTCACGGAGACTCAGAGAAGATGTAAAAAGCTGAGGTATGGAGACACGCATGTGGAGAGTATGGGCAGCAGAGTGCCTAGTTGGCTTCCTCTAGTGGGAGGAAGACAGAACGTCCCGAGTGCACTGAACTCCAGTTCCAACTGCATTGAACCCCAGTTTTGGGCGAGACCCCGGGGACCCAGACTCATACAGGTTCCCGGAGCACATGGAAACTTCTAAAACCAGGTGAAACTTAATACTGATCACTACCAACAACAAATAATTTGAACCACGCTTTGATCATGAAACCACCAAAATGTACCAGAAAGCCGCAAAAGGCAGAGGTCTGGAGTCGCGCGTGTGTGCACAGAAAGGGCTGCAGTGATTACTGGGGGAAACAGACCCAAGGGTCACATAGCATAGGGCTGATGGGAAGCCAAGTCTGTCTGCTCAGCTATGAGACTCCGCCCCATCCAATCTAACACAGAGGCTTTTGCAATTTTGCAAGTCTTGTATCATAAGGCTGACTCCAGCACAGAAGTTCTTCCAGCATAGATGCAGCTGATCCTCACAGCGAATTGGCTGGAGGTCAATTCCCCCTAGTGATAACCAACAACTATCAAGGCTTAACTATAACAAGGCTCTACACACAGTCCACAAAGCCATGTACCTCAGGTAACTGGGAAGGCAGAGCTACTGGGCCATATAGGACACCTAGCACACAAAGCTACTCTACCAACTCAGGGAAAAGTGAAAATGTGGAGACAAAGGAACAGATCACAAATGAAAGAAATGGAGGAAAAGAAACAACTGGATGTAGAGTTCAAAATCATAGTTATAGCCGAAACCGGTTTGGCCAGTGGATAGAGCGTTGGTCTGCAGACTGAAGGGCCCCATGTTCGATTCCAGTCAAGGGCATGTATCCTGGTTGCAGACACGTCCCCAGTAGAGGGCATGCAGGAGGCAGCTGATCGATGTCTCTCTCTCATCAATGTTTCTAACTATCCTTCTCCCTTTCTGTAAAAAAATCAATAAAATATATATATTTAAAAAAAACAGTTATAAGGTTTTCCAAGAATTTCCTAGAAAAGATGGATAAATTTAGTGAAACCCAAGAGGAGATGAAAAAGGACCAAATAAAAATTAAACATTCACTAACTGAAATAAAAAATATTATACAGCCGAAACTGGTTTGGCTCTCCTGGGTTCGATTCCAGTCAAAGGCATATATTTTGGTTGTGGGAACATCCCCATAGGGGGTGTGCAAGAGGCAACTGATCAATGTTTCTCTCTCATCGATGTTTCTAACTATCTCCCTCTCTGTAAAAAATCAATAAATTATATTTTAAAAAATATATATTATACAGAGACCTAACAGCAGACAAGAAGAATGCAGGAATCAAGTCAAAGATTTGAAATAAAAAGAAGCAAAAAACACTCCGCTGGAATAGCAAAGAGAAAGATCTAAAATGTGAAGATAGTGTAAGGAGCCTCTGGGACAACTTTAAGCATACCAACATTAGAATTATGGAGGTGTCAGAAGAACAGAGAGAGCAAGATACTGAATAACTATTTGAAGAAATAATGACTGAAAACTTGCATAATCTCGTGAAAGAAATATATTTACAAGTCCAGGAATCACATAGAACTCCAAAGAAAAGGAATCCAAAGAGGACCACAACAAGATACATCATAATGAAAATACCAAGAGCAGCTGAAACCGGTTTGGCTCAGTGGATAGAGTGTTGGCCTGCAGACTGAAAGATCCCAGGTTCACTTCTGGTCAAAGGCATGTCCTATGGTTGCAGGCACATCCCCAGTGGGGGACGTGCAAGAGGCAGCTGATCGATGTTTCTCTCTCATCAATGTTTCTAACTCTATCCTCCCTTCCTCTCTGTTAAACATCAATAAAATATATTTAAAAAGAAAAAGAAAATCCCAAGAGCAAAAGACAAAGCAAATATTAAAAGCAGAAAGAGAAAAACAGTTCATTACCTACAAGGGAGAGCATCCATATGAGTATCAGTTGATTTCTCAACAAAAACTATACCGGCCAGAAGTGAATGGCAGTAAATATTCAACTTGATGAATAGCAAGAACCTACAACCAAGATTACTTTACCCAGCAAAACTATCATTCAGAATTGAAGGTCAGATAAAGAGCTTCATATATAAGAAAAAGCTAAAAGAGTTCATCAACACCAAACCAGAATTGTATGAAATGCTGAAAGATACTCTTTAAGAAGAGGAGGAAGAAGAAAAAGGTAAAGATAAAAATTATCAACAAGTGAATCTAAAAATCAAGTGAATAAAAAATCTAGAGGAATCCAATATGGCGGCATAGGTAAACACCTACACTGTTGCCTCACACAATTTCAATACTGAAAGACAGAATGGACATCATCCAGAACTACAGGAAAGCTGGCTGAGTGGAAGTTCTACAACTAGAAGGAAAGAGAGGGGCTCACAGAGACCCCCGAGAAGCTCCAAAAAGCTGAGACGTGGAGAGAGCGTGTGCCGGAATACTTGGCTGGCTTTCTCTGGTGGGAGGGAAATAGAGACTCCCAACCACATTGAATCCCTTATCCTACGACACTAAACCAGCCGGAACTCATATGGGGGGAGTATGGACCATGAAAAGGGAGAAGTGCATGGAAATTTAGGGGAGTCGCAAAAGATCAAAAGTCTGGTGACACGCACGGCACTGTGTGCAGAGGACCGACTGCTGATTGTGCCACTGGCCTTCACGAGTGGGCGGGGGATAGACTCTCCCAACTGTGCCACTTCTAACTCCACTAAACCTTGGTTTCGGGTGAAATCCTGGGGACCCAGACTCATATCATCCCAGAGCGCAGGGGAGCCAGAGGGGCAGCAGCCTAGAGGCACTGTAAGAGCGTGTGCACGCACAGGGATCACTCCAGCGATTACCCCGTCACATGAGACTCAGGGTCCGTGGAGGGCGGGGTCTACTGTAAGGCAAGGTGGTCCCATAAGCCCTGAGACTCCACCCACCCCAAGCTCAATAGGCTTTTGCAGTTTTGCAAGTCTGGTATAAGGCTGAATCCAACACAGAAGTTCTCCCGACATAGTGAAAATGCCGAGACAATGGAAGGGATCACAAACAAAAGAAATGGATGAAAACACACGACTGGATATAGAGTTCAAAACCACGTTTATAAGGTTTTTCAAGAATATCCTAGAAAAGTTGGATAAAGTTAGTGACACCCAAGAGGAGATGAAGAACCAAGTAGAAATGGAAAAGAACCAAATAGAAATTAAACATACACTGACTGAAATAAAATATACTATACAGAGACCTAAAAGCAGACTAGAGGAAGGCAAGAATCAAGTCAAAAATTTGAAATGTAAAAAATCAAACACTCAACTGGAAAAGCAAGAAGCGAAAATAATCCAAAAATATGAAGATAATGTGAGGAGCCTCTGGGACAGCTTCAAGTGTACCAGCATCAGAATTATGGGGGTGCCAGAAGAAGTGAGAGCAAGATACTGAAAACCTACTTAAAGAAATAATGACTGAAAACTTCCCACATCTGGTAAAAGAAATAGATTTACAAGTCCAGGGAGCACACAGAACCCCATATAAAAGGAATCCAAAGAGGACCACACCAAGACACATCATAATTAAAATACCAAGAGCAAAAGACAAAGAGAGAATATTAAAAGCAGCAAGAGAAAAACAGTTCATTACCTACAAGGGAGCACCCATATGACTGTCAGCTGATTTCTCAACAGATACAATGCAGGCCAGACAGGAATGTCAAGAAATATTCAACATGATGAATAGCAAGAACCTACAACCAAGAATACTCTATCCAGCAAAGCTATCATTCAGAATTGAAGGGCAGATAAAGAACTTAACAGAGAAGAAAAAGCTAAAGGAGTTCATCAACTCCAAACCAGTATTATATGAAATGCTGAAAGGTACTCTTTTAGAAGAGGAAGAAGAAAAAGGTAAAAATTAAAAATTTTGAACAACAAATATGTATCAACAAGTGAATCTAAAAATTAAGGGAATTAAAAATTTGATCATCAGAATAAACTGGTGAATATAATAAAATTCAGGGGCATAAGAAGGAAGAGGACTGACAATTCTCAGGGAAAAAGGGGTGAGGAGGGTGCAGGGAGAGACTGGACAAAAAACATACCTATGGATGAGGACAATGAGGAGGGGAGGTAAGGGCAGAGGGTGGGGTTGAATCCAGGTGGAGGGGAGTTATGGGGAAGAAAGGAACAATTGTAATAATCTCAACAATAAAGATTTATTTAAAAAAATAAACTCCTTTAAAACCTAGAAATAATCGCAAATGCTTTTTTTTGGCACAAAATTTGACATGTTTAAGTGTAAAAATATTTATGATGTTAATACCTTCAGCAAATATGACATATGAAGTTTTGAAGCTTGCTGTCAATGCTACAAAACAGCATACATATCAAATTGCATATATGTCAACATGTGCAACTCCATCTTTTGAAAAAAAATCTGCATTTTTAACTGGTACATCTGGTATTTTAATGGAAAAACTACAGAAAATTCACTGTATATACTAATAAAGTCATTATAAGTTTAAAGAAACATGTGACTAAAACTCAGATTTGTTTATTCACATTTCATATGTGTGTTTTAGGATAGAGTTCAAGTATAATTTATTATTCTTGTGGCTTTTTCTTTATTTTTTGTTACCAACTTCCTAGACTTAGATAATATACAGATGCAAATCCCAGGGGAAGTGCTGTGATGATAAGACTGGGAACTGCTGGTACTCAAAGTGAGCCCTGTCCCAGGTGAGGATGTAGCAGTGCTCCCTCAGGAAGCACCACCCAAGCTTTCTGTACATGGGTTACATGCATAACTTGGTATCATATAATTTCACTAGAAGCTCAGTGCACGAAATTTGATCATGGAACTGGGGAGTGTCCCTCAGCCCAGTCTGCACCCTCTCTAATCTGGGACCCCTTAAGGGATGTCAGACAAGACAGACATCCCTCTCACAATCCAGGACTTCTGGCTCCCAACTGCTTGCCTGTCTGCCTGCCTGATTGCTCCTAATGGTTTTTGCCTGCCAGCCTAATCATGCCCTAACCACTCCCCTGCCAGGCTGATCAATGTCTAACTGCTTCCTTGCTGGCCTGTTTGACCCTAACTGTCTTCCCCTGCTGGCCTGGTTGCTCTAACTGCCCTCCCCTGCAGGCCTGTTTGCCCCTAATCTGCCCTCCCCTGCAGATCTCTTACCCCTCAACTGCCCTTTCCTGCAGACCTGGGTCTCCCCCAACTGTCCTCCCCTGCTGGCCTGGTTGCCCCCTACTGTTCTCCCCTGCTGGCCATCTTGTGGCAGCCATCTTGTGTCTACATGGGGGCAGCCATCTTTGACAATTTGGGGTGGTCATCTTGTGTGTTGGACTGATGGTTAATTTGCATATTACCTTTTTATTTGATAAGATATTTGGCGAGAATGACTTCATTTCACTTGTAATTATGCTTGGAATATTTGTGATTTATCTTTTTTACTTCAACAGGCTCTTATACATTTTACCTTTGGTAATTTTAAATGTCAGGAAATACAGTTTTTCAGAAATGAAAATAATATAGTTGGAATCAGCTCAGCTTTAATATTCTCCAGCAAGACAATTTCTTTTGGGTGAACTAATTCCATGATTTACTTACTCTTGATGTCAGGGTTAAATATATTTTGGAGCTGCTCTCCAGACTGTCACTTCATGGTTATTCAACATAAGGATTATCTATTTACAGACAAAGATTGTAAAATTCCCCTTTTGTTGTTTTTTTACTTTTGATTACTTTAATAAAAATATGTTCTGTAGACTGTTTCACATAATTTTCTCTGTTTAGTTTCCTACTGGAAGCCCAGCAACCATATCAAGTTTTTGGCAGCTTTCTTCCAAGAGAAGTAAGTGATGTGTCTGTCATCTTTATCAGTAGTAGCTAAAGTGTTACTACATTTCACATGTTTAAACTACAATAAGATATTTTCTAGAGAGATTATTCTCTTTTTTAAAATTTAATAAATCTTTATAGTTCAGATTATTACAATTGTTTCTCTTTTTCTCCAATAGCTCCCCTCCACCCAGTTTTCACCCCACCCTCTGCCCTTATCCCCCCATCCTCATCCATAGGTGTACAATTTTTGTCCAGTCTCTTCCTGCACTCCAGAAACTCCATTTCCTCCCACCCCCGAGAATTGTAAGTCCACTCTCTTTCTATGCCCCTGATTTTATTATATTCACCAGTTAATTCTGTTTATCAGATTTTTTTACTCACTTGATTTTTAGATTCACTTGTTGATAGTTATGTATTTGTTCATAATTTTTATCTTTACCTTTTCTTCCTCTTCTTAATACCTTTCAGCATTTCGTACAATACTTGTTTGGTGTTGATGAACTCCTTTAGCTTTTTCTAATCTGTGAAACTCTATCTGAACTTTAATTCTGAATGATAGCTTTGCTGGGTAGAGTAATCTTGGTTATAGATTCTTGCTATTCATCACTTTGAATATTTCTGGCCACTCCCATCTGGCATGCATAGTTTCTGTTGAGAAATCAGCTGACAGTCCTATGGGTGCTCCCTTATAGATAACTGTTTTTCTCCTATTGCTTTTAATATTCTCTCTTTGTCTTTTGCTCTTGGCATTTTCATTATGACATGTCTTGGTGTGGTCCTCTTTGGATTCCTTTTGTTTGGGGTTCTGTGTGCTTCCTGGACTTGTAAGTCTATTTCTTTCACCAGGTGGGGAAAGTTTTCAGTCATTATTTCTTCAAACAGGTTTTCACTATCTTGCTCTCTCTCTTCTTCTGGCACCCCCATAATTCTGATGTTGGTACGCTTGAAGTTGTCTCAGGCTCCTTACACTATCTTCACATTTTTGGATTCTCTTCATTTTGCTTTTCCAGTTGAGTGTTTTTTGCTTCTTTATATTTCAGATCTTTCACTTGATTCTCTAGTTTGCTATTAGATTTCTGTATAATATTTTTTATTTCAGTCAGTTTATACTTAATTTCTATTTGTTTTTTTTCATATCCTCAAAGGTCTCACTAAATTTATCCATAAATTTTCTAGGAAATTCTTGAAAAACCTTATAACCATGGTTTTGAACTTTATATCCAGTTGTTTGCTTTCTTCCATTTCTTTCATTTGTCATCTGTTTCTTTGTCTCGGTATTTTGGCTGCTTCCCTGAGTTGATAGAGTGTTTTTGTGTGCTATATGGCCCAGTAGCTCCCCTTCTCCAGTTACCTGAGGTGGACACTCATTATAACCCTTTGTGGACTGTGTGCACAGTCTTATTGTAGTTAAGCCTTAAGTTGTTGGTATCACTGTGGGGGATTGAACTCCAGGCCATTTGGCTGTGAGATTTAGCTGTGACTATGATGGCAGAACCTCTATGCTGGAGACACCCTATGAGGCAAGACTTGCAAAAGCCTCTGTGCTCAGCTTGGATGGGGCGGAGTCTCAGAGTGGAACAAACATCGATTGCTTCCCTAATAGGTACCTGTATTTCAGTGTCCCATGGTAATCACTGCAAGCAACTCTGAGAGAAAGCTGCCCTTGAGTTCTGCCTACTTCCAGACAGTCCAGTTTCTCCCCAAATGAATCTGGGTCCACAGAATGTCACCCAGATCTGGAGTTCAAAGCAGTTGGGAGCTTTTATCTTTCCACTTGAGAAAGCCAGCCACGCATTCAATTGCTGGTCCACTCCATGCAGGCATCTCAGTACCTCTGCCCCCTGCAGTTCCTCTGAATCTCAGTGTGCTTTTCTCTTTCCTTCCAGTTGTAGAATTTCCATTCAGCCAGCCTTCCTGTGGTTCTGGATGTTTTGTTTTTTAGTTGTAGTTTTGAAATTGTTGTGCAAGGCAGCAGTTTAGATTTTACCTATGCCGCCATCTTGGTTTGTAACAAGATATTATTCTCTTGATTAGGAAATTTTATTATTGGTTCTTTCTTTTTTGAAGAGTTACTTTGTTTTATTTCATTGAGGAAAATTTAAAGCATACAATTTTAGAATTAATACCCATCAACCGGCAAATATCAACCTATTAGTATATATTTACGTTTTTAAAGCATAATTATGGTATAATAACTATATTAAAAATAACTCGCCAAGACCGGTTTGACTCAGTGGATAGAGCGCCGGCCTTCGGACTTAAAAGGTACATGCCCTCGACCAGAATCGAACCTGGGACCTTTCAGTCTGCAGGCTGACCCACTATCCACTGAGCCAAACCAGTCTCGGCTAAACCAGTATCTTGAGGGGCACATGAGTGAGGTTTCTGCTTGTCTCACTCACACATGTATAGTGTTTTGCACAAAGCTAGGCATGCTGCAGATTTTTCTAGGGAGGAAACATTAAAATGGTATTTATCAGAGTTGAGGATAAGCACCCTATAAAACACTTATGAGGTACACATATGTGGTCTTAAGACTTTGTTGAAATTCACATTAGCTAAACTATTGTGATTGAAGAATATAAAGATAAAAATCTACTTAGAACGGCCCTAATAATTTATTCTCCCAGAAATAAATTAAGAATTTGACAAATCCTTTATTAAAACATTAGCATGGCCAAAAAAACATCTGAAAGCATTTTCCTAAATACTCTTAATAAATTGCTCATACCCAATAGCTATTAAAGTGCAATAAAACAAAATATACTGAGGCATAAAGATCATCTAATAGCACTTCACATGATAGAACTGCTTTGCTGATGGCAGTAGAGATAGGGAGGCACTTAATTCAATGCCAAGGTCTCTGCTAGATGGAAGACCAAGGCTGTTTTAAATCAAAACTTTTGATTGTAAAAAAATCAATAAAATATATATTTAAAAAAATAACTCATTGTTTCCTTTAAAATTAAAAAAAATTCAATTGTGAAATAGTCAACAAAATTTAGCATCTTTAGGTATACAGTTTATAAGTGAGTGTATTTACACTGTGCATACAGTTTCCACAACTGTTCATCTTACAAATTGAAACTTTGACTTAAATAATTCCATACTTCCCAACACCTCTGGCAACCTCCACTTTACCTTCTGTGAGTTTGATTGCTCCCGATGACTCATGTACTTGGAGTCATAGTATTTGACCTGTGACAGGCAAATTTCACTCAGCATGGATCATCTCATTCATGTGGTAACAGGTTTCCTGGCTCTCTTTTAAAATCCACTTTTTTTCAAACTTCTGTTGTTTTCTTATAAAATTTTAAAAGGACTTCCCCCAAACAACATGTTAGTATTTTCTATTCTGAGTAAAACATAAAGAAAAAAAAGTAACGCCCAAGTAATTCATCACTTTCCTTTGCTAATAGTAGATGCATTTAACTACAGTATATGCCACCTATTCCATACCACTTTCTTTACCATTTTATCACTTTTTATATGGTTATGTATGATATAATTTAATCTCAATACTTCATAGCATGAGTACAAAATATATTTTTAAAGAAAACTATGTTATTTTGAAATAGTACTATATTAATGTCAGTGACCATGATAAATGTTTGTTTGTTTGTTTTTTATTTTATTTATTGCTTGGTGAAAAGGAAATGAAAATTCTGGCATTTAATAAACTCAATGATTGGATTAGATATTCATTTTTGCTGTGGAGTAATATTTGGACATAAATACTAGCTCTTCCTCACTATGATTTTTGAAGCCTTATTTTCTCTTATAAAGTGGGGTGAATAACCCTTGTATGTTTATTATAAGGATGAAAACACATGTAAATTATTGGCACATGGTTGTCATGTAATTGTATTTGAAATTTATAAACATTCAGTATATCTGAAAACTAATGATGTGAACATCTTTTAAAATAACAACACTACAGCCAAGACCGGGTTGGCTCAGTGGATAGAGCATCGGCCTGTGGACTGAAAGATCATGTACCTTGCTTGCGGGCACAACTCCAGTAGGGGTCGTGCAGGAGGCAGCTGATCGATGTCTCTCTCTCATTGATGTTTCTGACTTTCTATCCCTCTCCCTTCTTCTCTGTAAAAAATCAATAAAATATATATATATTTTAAAAAGATACTGGTTTAATTTTGAACTGATTGTCCTAAAAGCATGATTAATTTTATTTATATAGGAAGCAGATGTGAGAAAAAGTTGTAATGTGGGAATTTTTGTTGTTGTTGTTGTTCTGACATGAACTTATCCAAGCCACTCAGATTATTTTTTATTTGTATGTATTTTGTAATGAAACGGTGTATTTATTTTTATCTATTCTATATAATAAAAGGCTAATATACAAATTGACCAAATGGTTGATGACTAGTTACTATGATGCCCACTGATCACCAGGGGGTAGATGCTCCACGTAGGAGCTACCCCCTGGTGATCAGTGCACTTGCAAAGCGGGAGCTCTGCTCAGCCAGAAGCTCAGAAGCTGGGTTCATGGCTGGCAAGAGCAGTGGTGGTGGCAGGAGCCAAACACTATACATGCGGCAGTCATACATATCCCAAGGGTAGCTGCTGGGGACATACCAGTAGGATTAAGAGTAGGACAGCCTAGTTAGCCTTGATCATGGAATGTGCATATTAATGGGAGAAACCAGATAAGAAAATCAAATGAGATATTTCAGATGGTAAAATATACTGGGAGGGAAAAGAGTGATGAGACAAAATGGGTGAGGATTTCCTCGTAGATAGTGTAGTCAAAGAGGCTACTGTGGTACCATTTGAGCTGAGACCTGAGTAATGAAGTCGACCTGATTGTAGTGTTACAGGCCCAGGTAGCTGCATGTATGGGCATTTTAGGAGGGGGGATAGTGTAGGTGTTTGGAGGAATGGACAACAGTCAGTGAGGAGAGGAAAGTGTGGCATATCGTGAGTTTAGGTAGAACTGGACATTTTAAGCAAGGAAAGTGGAGTCATTTCAGATCATGGCTGCTGCCAAGAGCATGGGAGAGGCAGGAGGAGAAGTGGGAACCAGCAAGGAAGCTGTTGGCTCTGCAGAGTCAACAGGATCATATAAGTAAATGGCATTACCCCAAGTACAGCAGCTTCCTAGTAACTAATCCAACTGCTCCTCTCATTTTCTTGGCTCTTGTATTCATCCTAAAATTAATTTCACTTCACTCTTAAACATCTAATCAGATCAGGACACAGCACCCTGTGGCTACTAGGCTGATCTCTGAGGAGATTATAAACAACTACAGAGCACTCTTTCCTGTCTTTAATACCCACTGCACAGCTACTTACTGCACTGCTTAAAAACAATTGTATGATCAAGTTTGGGGAAACAGGGCTTCTTTGCAGTAACCCATCTCAGAACCTTGAATTTGTAATGTGTATTTCCAGTTATGAGATGACTTATTGTATTTCCCAAACTTACCTATCTGAGAAAGGAGGGGTGTTATCCAAGGCATCCCTTGAGATAAACTTAACCGTGAGGCTATTCGGACATTTTACCACGTTAAGCACCCAGCCTGTTTTGTCTTTCGGACGGAGAGTATAGTGTCAGTCACCGGTGATCGACAAGACGCTTAACATGTTAGGTAGTTGCTAGAGAAGAGACTAAGCCAGCAGGACCAAGGGTGGCTTAACACTTAGGATCATTAAGAGTTATCTGGCCAGAACTGGTTTGGCTCAGTGGATAGAGCTTCGGTCTGCAGATTGAAAAGTCCCGGGTTCAATTCCAGTCAAGGGCATGTACCTGGGTTGTGGGCACATCCCCAGAGCGGGGTGTGCAGGAGGCAGCTGATCAATGTCTCTCTCTCATCGATGTTTCTAACTCTTATCTCTCTCCCTTTCTCTCTGTAAAAAAAAAAAAAAAAAAAAGAGTTGACTGGCCCTGACCAGTTTGGCTTAGTGGATAGAACATCGGCCTGTGGACTGAAGGGTCCCAGGTTTGATTCTGGTCAAGGGCATGTACCAGTAGGCAGTGTGCAGGAGTGTTATAGTAATATAAATAAGATAAAATATAATAAGCATTGAAGAGTTGTTATAGTAATAATAATAGGATAAAATATTAAAGTGTGGAATTAAAGTGTAAAAATATGACATGTAACAAGTTAACACCCATGCATGTAAGAAACAAAGTGATCTGAACCCCATATGTAAGACCAGATAGCAGGACTCCTGGGACCTGCTGAGAAGACACACTGAAGACACCCACTTGAGCACATAAAAGGAGCAATCCCCGAAAGAGATCAGCGACGCTCGTTCTGCTCCTCTACAACAGCTGCTCTCCGCTCCCCTACCTGCACTTGCCCGAGCTCTGCCGATGACCGTGGGTCTGAATTGTGAGCCATGAAGAAGAGGCCTTGAATGAGACGCTGAGCCGCAGCTGTAACTCCTACCATGTGTGTGTCTATCAGTGTTGGCTTGCCAAGGTCTGGAAACCACCAGGACTCTGGTAAATAAAACGTGCGTGATTCGTGCATTACATGTCTGTCTCCTGTGTAATTTATGCTCGACCAATATATAAATTAAGTACCTTGGGTTGTTGTTATAGTAATAATAATAAGGACAAAATATAAATATAAAATAAGAATTGGGTGTGACATATTAGAGAGTGGAATGAAGTGTGAACGCCCATCTTAAAAGAGATGTGCATGTAAGAGATAAAAAAGTTTGTACCCCACATGTAAAGACCAGATAGCAGAATACCTGGGACCCGCTGATAAGACACACTGAAGACACATTGAAGATGTCTGCTTGAGCTCTGAAATTGATTAGAGCCGCTTGTCTACTCCTCCACAGACGGTCACTCTCCGCCCCCCTTCCTGCATCCTGACTGAGCTCTGCACTCTGCCGTGGACCCTGGGTCCGACCGTGAGCCACAAGCCGAGGCCTCTACAAGACGCCGAGCAGCAGCTGCAACGTCCAACGTTCAGTGTGTGTGTCTGTCAGCGTGGATCTCCGGGTGGCCTGCCGAGGTCTGGAAACCACCCGGACTCTGGTAAATAAACCACGTGTGATTCGTGCATTGCCTGTCTGTCTCCTGTGTAATTAATGCTCGGCCAATATTTAATAAGCGCCTTGAATCATCCATATAAGTCCATTCTATTGGCAGAGGATACTCTTGGCCACCTGTGCTTGCATCCCTAGAGGAGTTCTGGGACGCTCTTTCATTGATGTTTCTAACTCTCTATCTTTCTCCCTTCCTCTCTGTAAAATTCAATGAAATATATTTTAAAAAGAAAAGAAATGAAGGTCTCTAAATATGCTTAAAAAAAAAAAGGAGTTATCTGTAGGAAATACGTCACACAAGATTTATGCAGTTGCTAAATCACACAGCACATTTTATTTTACTCACATATAAGGTCCTGGTGCCATGAGTACAAGCTTAAAAGGGATTCCAGGGTCTGGTGGCTTCCTCTGAGTGATGTCGTCTCTGTGGGCTGGTGTGTTGCTCCCAGCAGGGTGAGGAGAGGGGTAGTGTCCCCATCCGAGATTCAGGTGTCCCTCTGAAGCAGATTGAATCAGAGGCTTGGCTGTTCCTCTGCCATCAGGAGTGAGAAGACTGCATCCAGACTGGGGGTGATCAGTGAAGGCAAGCTTCCAGTGATTTAACCACCAGTGTGGGGCAGGGATCAATGTAATTAGCCATGATACGGGTCCAGTGAGCAAGTGAGTGATCACCAAATGTCCCTTCAGACCCCTTTTTATAGCTCATCTGTCGACACACGGCAGTCCAGGTTCTTTAAACAAAATCTAAGGTTTTACATAGGTTTTTATGGCATTATCAGTAAACAACTCCACTCAGCACTCTGTGTGGGAGGGGGAATACACTCTCTTGCTTATCTAAGTTGAACATACACAGTTCTTGTAGTAAGATGTTTCAAGTTAAAGTCCAGGGTTTTTCTCTACATGATTTCAAAACACTTCAAAACAAATACAGAATATTATTCTAATACATTTATATTTCTAATACATACTAAGTGGATAGAACATTGGCTATCATTATTAAAATATTATTCTATCCTAATACATTACCTGAACTCAGAGGGCTAAAGTTCCACTGAGCATGCTTGGGAACGTTTTTCAAATTGTGACTGAGAAACAGGAATTTGTTAATGTAAAAAACATTCAAACCTGTAAATAATTTTTGTGAATTTATTTGAGCCAAACTATCAACATATGCCCAGAAGCAGAACCTCAATGAATTGAGATAATGTTTTGGAGAATGGTAAGTTACATCTGTATTTTTTAAAAAAATATATTTTTATTGATATCAAAGAGGAAGGAAGAGGGAGAGAGTTAGAAACATCAACAATGACAGAGAATAATTGATTGGCTGCCTCCTACACAACCCCCACTGGGGATCGAGCCCGAAACTCAGGTAGTGCCCTTGACTGGAATCGAACCTGGGACCCTTCTACAGGCCAATGTTCTACCCACCCAGCCAAACCGAGTAAGGCTACATCTGTATTTACAGTATACATTGCAATCAAAGGAAAATAATGCAAGGGAGGTTACATGAAATTCATTGATGATAGACTAGAGGGGCAGGAGAAAGCAAAGCAGAAAAATCCCTGGGATTGGATAAAAAGTAAAATTGGATAAAAAGACACAGCCAAGACTGGTTTGGCTCAGTGGATAGAGCGTCAGCCTGCATACTGAAAGGTCCCAGGTTCTATTCTGGTCAAGTGCATGTACCTCGGTTGTGGGCGCATCCTCAATGGGGGGTGTGCAGGAGGTAGCTGATCGATGTTTCTAGCTCTCCGTCCCTCTCCCTTCCTTTCTGTAAAAAATCAATAGAAAATATAAAAAAAAAATGATATACACATATTTAGGTGGGTGCAGGAAAAATTAACATAACAATGAAGGAATTTGTGGTTTCTGTCCCGGTGCCCCAGCGCATTTGGTTTTGCCCTGAGGGGTCTGAAAAAGAAGTTACAAGTTACCCTGAAAAGGCATGTTAGCTTAGATTCGAAAAGACAATAGGCTCAGTTAAGATAAAGGTTGATCTTGTCAGTAAAGATACCAGCCTAAGATGTAACTACCCATCATAAATGCTTTCAGTTAAAGTTTAATTTCAGATCATCCTTTGTGGTTACTTTAGGTCTCTTGAGTTTGCAAGACGGCTATATAGGCCTCACCTGAACTTGTCAGGTGCCAAAGAGCAGCAGAAGGTATATTTCCATAGAATAGGGAAGCTGAAAAGCTGCATCAGGTACATTTCCATAGAATGAGGGAGTTGGAAACAGTAAAAGTCTATATTTACAAAATAAAGAAAAGGAAGTTCTTCATCCAGAAGGAGAAGAAAGTCCAAAGGAAATAGGAAAATAATGTCCCACGTGAGATTCAACCTTTGAGCCCAGGAGTTACCATAGTAATCAGTCCAAAGGAATAGTGACCAATCACAGGGGATATCAAGGCACCAAGATTTGTAGCCTTTATAAGCCAGAGGGAAAAGACACTCAGTGGGACTGTTTCCTCTTACCCATGTGGGAATCTGTACTTGTTCTTTTTAAAAAATATATATATTTTATTGATTTTTTTTACAGAGAGGAAGGGAGAGGGATAGAAAGTTAGAAACATCGATCAGAGAGAAATATCTGTGAGCTGCCTCCTGCATGCCCCCTACTGGGAATGTGCCCACAACCAAGGTACATGCTCTTGACCATAATCGAACCTGGGACCTTTCAATCCACAAGCGGACGCTCTATCCACTGAGCCAAACCGGTTTTGGCTGTACTTGTTCTTTAATAAATTTCTACCTTTGCTATACTAACTTCTGTCCATGGATTCATCCTTCAACATCTGGTGGACAAAGAATCTGGATTCCAGTAATAAATTCCGTAATAAATTGGTGTGTTGGCCGGGAATTTCTCCGTAAAGCAGTCAATCCTCTTATCATGGAATGGTGAGTAGCTATAGAGTCTGTCTCTTTTCTGTCTCTTGTATGATTTTGGAGGCTGACAGATGCCCACCAGCATATAAACTTGACTGCCATCTAAAAAGAGGGCATCTCTTTTTCTTTCTTTTACTGCTCCTTTCTGGATGTATTTTCTAGGGCCAAAAATGAAAGTGTGCATGGATCAGTCAAATAAAGGCTCTTATGAAAAGATAAACGGGTTCCGGGTTGGGTTAGAGTAGTGGTTGGCAAACTGCAGCTCAAGAACCACATGTGGCTTGACAAACCAGCCGTGGTTTGTCACTCTATTGACTAATGAGTTTGCCAACCACTGGATTAGATCATCAGGCTTCCACCAGTCACAAGTCAAAGCCTGACATGGACTAAATGAGTGGTTGGGTCACTCCCCCACTCCCACCCCCTGCAACCTGGTCCAGAACTTTCGGATATTCTTACCTGAGTAAGAACTACAGCAGGAGTGCTGGGAGAACCTCTCCATGGCATGTAGACCACCTCATAGGGTTTTAACAACACATGTAATTTAATTCTGACCCATCCAGGGGATGCATATAAGGGTTGGTGTCTCAGAATTTATCTAAGGACGCAAGCACAGGTGGCCAAGAGTATCCTCTGCCAATAGAATGGACTTATACGGACGACTCAAGGCACTTATTAAATAGTGGCCAAGCATAAATGACACAGGAGACAGACAGGCAATGCATGAATCACACGCGGTTTATTTACCAGAGTCTTGGTGGTTTCCAGACCTCTGCAGGCCACCCGGAGATCCACGCTGACAGACACACACACTGGACGTTGGACGTTGCAGCTGCAGCTCGGCATCTTGTAGAGGCCTCGGCTTGTGGCTCACAGTTCGGACCCAGGGTCCACGGCAGAGCTCAGGTTTCAGGCAGGATGCAGGAAGGGGAGCGGAGAGCAACCGTCTGTGGAGGAGCAGACAAGAGGCTCTAATCTCCTTCGAAGCTTGCTCTCTTTTATGTGCTCAAGCAGACATCTTCAGTGTGTCTTCACTGTGTCTTATCAGTGGGTCCCAGGTGTTCTGCTATCTGGTCTTTACATGTGGGGTACAAACTTTTTTATCTCTTACATACACATCTCTGTTAAGGGCGTTCACACTTCATTCCACTCTCTAATATGTCACACCCAATTTCTTATTATATATTTGTATTCTATCCTTATTATTATTACTATAACAGTTGGTCACCCAGTACTCCAGATCCTCACAGTTGTCTTAGATAGCTGGGAGAGAAACTGAGACATGGTTTCAAAAACAGCACATTTCTGACCCACTACATATGTCCACTCCCCTCACCCAGATCTCAAGCAGGTTTGTTTGTTTTTAAAAATATATATTTTATTGATTTTCTACAGAGAAGAAGGGAGAGGGATAGAGAGCCAGAAACACCAATGAGAGAGAAACATCCATCAGCCGCCTCCTGCACACCCCCAACCAGGGATGTGTCCACAACCAAGGTGCATGCCCCGTACTGGAACTGAACCTGGGACCCCCCAATATGCAGGCCGACGCTCCATCCACTGAGCCAAATTGGCCAGGGCCCCAAGCAGGTTTTAATTAGAGAATCATCTACCTTTTCATCTGCTCTCTATCTCAGTCAGGTCTAGCCAGTAAGACTGCTGCCGCCACGGTCCAGGTCCTACTACGTTTAACTCCCCACTTTCCATTTATGCAGGCCTTTCTATTAAAAATCCTAAGGAAAAATTTCTAGGCAAGAGTTAAGAAAGGAAGGGCCAGCAAACTGTTTTCCACTCCTGGCAAAGGAGCATGGCCCTAGATCTTCCCATCAGGTGTAACAGGAGTTAATCACAGCCCTTAGCTGCTTCTGTCACTACCCCTGTAGAAGTTTTAGTCTTTCAGAGAATTCAAGATTACAGCCAGACACAGATGTTAAATTAGCCCATTAATTACTAGGCCACTTACCTCTTGCCTTTATTGTGATTCTGTAAAATGGTTGCCCACTCTCAGGAATATTCATTTTTGCTATATTTTTATTTCCCAGTCCATCATTTGAAATTTAGATAGGTGAGCTATTTCTCACAATTCAGGGATGCTTCTGGGACTTGTATACCCATGTAGAGGGAAAGGCTAATTCAAGAAGAGGTGGCCCACTTGATTTTGGATGGCTTCTTGGCCTGAGCCCCAGCCCTTCACAGATTCTATAGAATAGGCCCAAGACTGTTTTTCTTTGGAAAATGGCAAAAATGACACAAGAGGAATATACTCCAGGAAAGCCACTGGCCAAAACAGTCCATTGGAAGAATGCTGAGGCTCTGGAGAGGGTCAGTCGCCCAAACTTGGGACAAGAGACATTTCTTTTTTTAATGGAGTGCTTTCTGGAGTGTCTGTAGATTGTGAGCACTTGTAAATATCGTGTATAAAAGTGTTTTTATTGATGTTTCCTGTTGATGTTTGAGGCAATCTGTTTAAAGACAGGACATGTCCCACTTTGCTGGGGCCCAGCTGCTTGTGGAAAGGTTAAACATATGGCAAGGTTTGAATTTTGAGAGACTTTTTGTCTTTAATGTACCCTGGTTATCTCTTTGCTAGCTTAGTTTGCTCTTTGCTGTTTATTATTTTAATATATTTTATTGATTTTTTACAGAGAGGAAAGGAGAGAGATAGAGAGTTAGAAACATTGATGAGAGAGAAACATCGATCTGCTGCCTCCTGCACACCCCCTACTGGGGATGTGCCCACAGCTAAGGTACATGCCCTTGACCAGAATCGAACCTAGGACCTTTCAGTCTGCAGGCCGAAGTTCTATCCACTGAGCCAAACCGGTTTTGGCAACTCTTTGCTGTTTTTATAGGGAACCATTTGTGTAGGTTTTTTTTTTAAATAGCTTACTGATTTTTTACAGAGAGGAAGGGACACCTTTTTAGGGATAGTTAGAAACATCAATGAGAGAGAAACATCTATCAGCTGCGTTCTGCACACCCCTGACTGGGGATATGCCCGAAACCAAGGTACATGCCCTTGACCAGAATTGAACCTGGGACACTTGAGTCCACAGGCCAATGCTCTATCCACTAAGCCAAACCGGTTAGGGCCATCTGGGTAGGTTTTGTGTTACTCAGAACCAAAGGTTATTTTGCTGTGCTGGGTTAAGATTTTAAGATTCTAAGGCAGCTATGAAAACGGGTTTCAGTTTTAAGCCGAAGAATGACAAGGTGACGCAGGCCCTTAGAAAAGGGGCAGGGCGGGGAAATTTGCAAAGTCCTACCCAGCATCATGTTCATTAAACATCTGGCAGGCAGTTGTAGTTTTTTACTCTCATAGGAATGCTAAGAGAATAGATTAGTGGTAGGCATGTACTCCCAGCACTCTCTACAGTTCAAAGTATATCAGACCTGTGACATTACTAAAATATAAAAATTTAATGGTCAAATTGAAAATGATTAATTCTATGGTCAAGACCAAATCTTTAATGTTAAAACCAGTTTAAGTTTTAATAATCTTTAAATTGGATATATTTGACAGCTTTTCTAAATGTATTATTTCAAGAATTTAACTGACAGCTTTTTGACACTCTGAGGGCCCTGAGGTGACACAAAGATTTATTCTCTCTTCCTAAAAAGAAATATTTTTTTAACTAAATTAGAACAATGCCATATACTTGAGATGACTTGAGGAAGCTCTCTCAAATATGAATTAATAGCAGTGTTCTATTCAAACACATGCACATTGAATGTTATAGAAGTTCCAGTCTGCTTCAGAAAAGAACTTATACAGATTTAAAGCCAAGTTCAAAATGGAAACTTTCAGTTAGGAAAAAGGGCAAGCTTAATAATTCCTCTGCATCTGCCAATGACATTCTGGGTATTTGTGTTTCACATATAAGAGTTTTTAAATTATTTTCTTTTGTAAAAAATTTAAGAAATCTTTATTGTTCAGATTATTACAATTGTTCCTCTTTTTTCCCCCCATAGCTCTCCTCCATCAGGCTCCCACCCCTCCCTCTACTCTTACCTTCCCCCTCCCATTGTCCTCATCCATAGGTGTATGATTTTTGTCCAGTGTCTCCCTGCACCTCCTCACCCCTTTCCCCCTGAGAATTGTCAGTCCACTTCCTTTCTATGCCCCTGATTCTATTATATTCACCAGTTTATTCTGTTCATCAGATTTTTTATTCAATTGATTTTTAGATTCACTTGTTGATGATTTTTATCTTTACCTTTTTCTTCTCCTTCCTCTTCTTAAAGAGTATCTTTCAGCATTTCACACAATACTGGTTTGGTGTTGATGAACTCCTTTAGCTTTTTCTTATCTGTGAAGCTCTTTATCTGACCTTCAATTCTGAATGATAGTTTTTTTGGGTAGAGTAATCTTGGTTGTAGGTTCTTGCTATTCATCACTTTGAATATTTCTTGCCACTTTCATCTGACCTGCATAGTTTCTGTTGAGAAATCAGCTGATAATTGTATGGGTGCTCCCTTGTTGGTGACTGTTTTTCTCTTGCTGCTTTTAATATTCTCTGTCTTTTTCTCTTGGTATTTTAATTATGATGTGTCTTGGTGTAGTCCTCTTTGGATTCCTTTTATTTGGGGTTCTATGAGCTTCCTGAACTTGTAAGTCTATTTATTTAGGTGGGGGAAGTTTTCAGTCATTATTTCTTCAAATAGGTTTTCAGTATGTTGCTCTCTCTCTTCTTCTGGCACCCCTATAATTCTGATGTTGGTACCCTTGAAATTGTCCCAGAGGCTCCTTACACTACGTTTAACTTTTTGAATTCTTTTTTCTTTTTGCTTTTTCAGTGGAGTGTTTTCTGCTTCTTTGTATTTCAAATCCTTGACTTGATTCTTGCCTTCCTCTAGTTTGCTGTTAGGTTTCTGTATATTATATTTAAAAATATATATATATTATTGATTTTTTACAGAAAGGAAGCGAGAGAGATAGAGAATCAGAAACATCGATGAGAGAGAAACAGTTGCCTCCCACATGCCCCCAACTGGGGACGTGCCCAACAACAAGACACTTGCCCTTGACCAGAATCGAACCTGGGACCCTTCAGTCTGCAGACCGACGCTCTATCCACTGAGCCAAACCAGTTTCAGCTGTATAATATTTTTTATTTTAGTCAGTGTATGTTTAATTCTAGTTAGTCCTTTTTCATCTCCTCTTTTTTTTTAAAATATATTTTATTGATTTTTTACAGAGAGGAAGGGAGAGGGACAGAAAGTCAGAAACATCGATGAGAGAGAGACATCGATCAGCCACCTCCTGCACGCCCCACACTGGAGATGTGCCTGCAAGCAAGGTATATGGCCCTGACCGGAATCGAACCTGGGACCCTTCAGTCCGCAGGCCGATGCTCTATTCACTGAGCCAAACCGGTCTCGGCTTCATCTCCTCTTGTGTCTCACTAAATTTATCCATCTTTTCTAGGAAACACTTGAAAAACCTTATAACCAAGGTTTTGAATTCTATATCCAGTTGTTTCTTTTCCTCCATTTATTTCATTTGTGATGTTTCTTTTCTTTTTTTTTTAAATACATTTTATTGATATTTTACAGAGCAGAAGGGAGAGGGATAGAGAGTTAGGAACATCGATGAGAGAGAGACGTCGATCAGCTGCCTCCTGCACGCCTCCCACTGAGGATGTGCCTGCAACCCAAGTACATGCCCTTGACCAGAATCGAACCTGGAACCCTTCAGTCCGCAGACCGACGCTCCATTCACTGAGCCAAACCGGTTTCCGCTGTGATCTATTTCTTTGTCTCCACATTTTCCCTGCTTCCCTGAGTTGGTAGAGTAGTTTTGAGTGCTAGATGTCCTATATATATGGCCCAGTAGCTCTGCCTCCCCAGTTACCTGAGGTGGACTCTCTTGGTGCACCCCTTTGTGGACTGTGTGTACAGCCTAATTGTAGTTAAGTCTGATATTTGTTGGTATCACTGTGGGGGAATTGACCTCCAAGCCAATTGGTTGTGAGGATCAGCTGTGTCTATGCTGGGAGAATTTCTGTGCTGGAGTCAGCCTTATGATACAAGACTTTCAAAATTGCAAAAGCCTCTCTGTTCAGCTTGGATGGGGCAGAATCTTAGGGATGAGCAGACAGCTTTGGCTCCCATCAGCTCTGCTCTACATGGCCCCTGGCTCTCAGTGTCCCTTGGTAATCGCTGCAGCCCTCTCTGTGCCACCATCTTGGTTTCTCTGGTTTTAAATTATTTTCACTGCTTAATACACTGTCTGCAATAAACCACGTGCCCATGTTATATATACAAATTGTTTATTGTACTAGAAGGTTATCTACAAAGTAAATATTTTATCAATTGCATTTTAAACAAATCTATAACCATGTTACTTTTGAATTTTGTCATTTGACAGCATTACTTTACTTTGGTACATTTAAGTCTTTAGAAATATCCATTGAAAAGACTGGGACTTACTCTAAATTGCTGGATGCTAAGCAGGTCATATCTTTAAACTAAATAAGAGTTTGTAAAGCTTCAGGAAATTATTAATTAGAAGCAATAACTAAAATATGTATAACAGGTGGCACCCATTTCCTAGTGTACCTGAGTAAAATATGCAAATAAGCACTAGATATTCAGGGATAAATTTAAGTTTAAAAGGGGAAGGGGAGAAATCTCTTCCACCAATATTCACCATTAATAAACATTAAAAAGGTTGCCTTTTACCTAAATCATTCCCTTCAAAATCCTTCTTCCAGGCATTTTTTTTGGGAAGCAACCAAGTTGGTTGCCCTGTTTAAAAAGAGATAAAATCTTTAAGATGGCATTTTTTTAAGATTTGAAAATAAATAAAAAACAACCCACAAATTAATGTTCAGTAAAAACAGAGAATTAAATCAGTGAGCAGAAAATTTAAAGTACTAAATTTGACTAGAAAGAGATTCCATCCTCTTCCCCAAGAATCAGGCAGAAAATAAATCCATTAGTGATGAAGGGCATATAAGGGATAGGAACTGGAGTTGTTTATACTTTACTTGGGTTACTGGATATTGGCCAAATCAGGGTTCTGAGTACTGTATAAGTCCCTTTAAGTCCTCATCCTAGAGTAAACCTCTCAGGAATTCAAGTCAGTGAATACTTAACCATTCAATTCAGCAAATACTTCAAAAACATTAGAACCATTTCAGGCACTTCCTATTACAGAGAATTGTTCACAATGGAACAGAACACGAGTTAGGCACGCTTCCTCCACAAGATAGGAAGGCAGACCAGCGGTCTCTGTTTGAGGTCAGATTGTCAATGTGGTGGTAAATGTGGTTAGACCACACAACACCCTTGTTTGTGACCATACGTAAGGTACCCCTCACTCCCAGTTTGAGAGTGGGCACTCCCTTCAGCCTTGGTCAGGTGAGGGATGCCCCACTGGCGAAGTCTTTTGCAAGCACAGTGGATATAGGAAACTTCCTTGTGTGCTTCATTTTCTTTCTTCTTTCCTTCTAATGGGAAGTGTGCCATCCACATTACATAAAATACCAGCCCCTAAGATTTGACTCACAAACTTGAAAGAAATATGCCAAAGCAGGTTTGGCTCAGTGGATAGAATGTCGGACTGCAGACTGAAAGGTCCCTGGATCAATTCCGGTCAAGGCATGGACTGTGGTTGTGGGCACCTCCCCAGTAGGAGGTGTGCAAGAGGCAGCTGATCGATGTTTCTCTCTCATCGATGTTTCTAACTCTCTATCACTCTCGTTCTCCCTTCCTCTCTGTAAAAAAATCAATAAAATATATTAAAAACAAAAACAAAAAACCCTGAAAGAAATAATGCTTGATTCTTTTCTACACTTAGGTTTGGCTTCAAATATAGGGAACGAGCCAAAGACAGGAGGGAAAGTGTAAATTGAATCCTTTGCTCCTGGGAATAATAACCCAAGTCCATTGAGGGAGAGGGTGGAAGCCATATCCCTGCCCAGGACTAAGCCAACCTTAACTTCCCCCAAGACAGATAAAGGATCTGGTTATACTTTAGCTCAGATTCCCTCCTCACCCCAGGATATGAGACAAACTAATAGTGATTTAGGGAAGTTCTCAGAAAGACCCTGATAAATATATTAAAGCCTTTCAAAACCTCATTCAAATATTTAATCTCTCATATAGAGACAACATGTTCAAATTAAGTCTTGTGGAGGGGCAAGGACCAGACCGAATTCCCCCATAAGGAGTCGAATTAAGGTCAGGGTGACCTCAGGCCTGGAGGCAGTAAAACCAGGAACTGGTGGGTTTCCTACACAAACACCAGGTGCCTGAGGCACACCCAGCTCTGAGAAACCACAGGGTTGTACAAACCACCCCTAAGAAGGACATCTGCATTCCAAGCTGCTTGCTTAATCAGAGTTTAGATAAAGAGTAATCCTTAGCCAGTTAAAGTTAGCCAAGTCCTCCTGCGCTGAGGATAAAAGGCACTTGCTGCAGAAGTTCAGGGCTCTCGTGCTTCCCTGCTGTGTCAGTGGGACGTGAGTCGGGACTCGAGTTCGTAATAAAGGCTTCTTAAATTTTCCAATTGGCTGTCTGGTGGTAGTCTTTCGTGGGTGGGTTCGAGTCCCACCTGGGTTGCCCCACAACAGTCTGACTCTCTCAGTCACTGAAAGACAGAGTGTACTAGAAAAGCAAGAAAATTTGGGAATAATCACTTTCTTATGCCAGGGGAATAAAAAATTCTAAGGAAAAGAGTAAAGATTTCTTTAACAGGACAAGAAACTATTTCCCCTGTAAGCCCTCAATGGGATCCCCAAAAGGAAAGGTGGAAAATAAAGCACTGCCGGTTTTGTATTATATGGTGAACATAGTAACCTCCATCTTGTATAAAATTGTGGTTTGAATTCTCTGCTATTGTTAGATAGTCCCTAGTCCTGTAAACTGTCATTATAAACTCTGTCACTTTAAGACAGTCTGTTATTCTGTAAAATGACTTTGTTTTTAGTTCAAATAATAGAAAAAGATAAACTTAACTATTTGATTTTGCGATACAGGTATAGCCATCCAATGTAATTGACTAATACTGATAACGATTCCCAATTCCCATGTTCTTATGTCAAGTACAAACTCATTATGTATTCAAGGTTACAACTGTCTGTAACAATAACTCATACAGAGCACTTTGTAATATCTGCAAACAAAAAGACTCAAAAAGTATAAATACGGGAGATTTCCTGTATGTGGTGCTCAGAGATTTGGAAGAGATACCTCCCTCTGGGCTGTGCGCAATAAATGACTCCTAATTAATTGACTTATTAAAGCATCTTGTATCTCATTTGTTAATTTACAATACAACATTTGGAGGCTCCTGTGAGATAAGAGACAGGTGCCTACCTGCATCAACTCTTGGAAGCCAGGGATGGATGGCCTCCCCTGCCTGGGTATCAGGCCCCAAGGATCTCTAGGGGAGGTGACACCTGATGAAGTTCCAGTGCCCCAGAGATGCTTCTCTGTGGTCGTGACAGCCAGACAAGGGACACCTAACATGCCTCTGCATTCTTTTGGAGTCATCAGAAAAAAAGCCTCTGGAGGTGAGTGTATTTAAATTTGATTAAGGAATTTTGAGTTCATTTTGCTGTTTGCTGTTTGAGACTAGCCACTTTGCTACTGAGAAGAGGGGCTGGACACAGTCTTAACTCCTTCGGTAGATTCTCACTGAAACAATGGGGAATAATTTTTGGGTGTGGATGCCAGGAGTGCCCCCACATCCATTTGGGGAGTTGGATATTGTTTCAGTTATCTGCTCAGCTTCCATTTGGCTAGTCTACTGAGAGAGTGTGAGTATGGATGTTTGCCTGGCATAATTATCTGTTCATTAACTGGTCTATAAATATAAGTGTGAGATCCTGAGTAAAAAGCAAAAGCTACTTTGATTTATTCTGCACTTCTGTTTATTTGTCTGGCTAAAACATTAGATTTATTTAAGGTTGGGTGATATGGAAAACTGCAAAGACCCCCAAGTAGCTGCTAGGAATCTCCTTTTTTCCCAGGGCTTTTCTTTTGCTATCTGTCAGAGAGGGAATCAGCTCACTTAGATTTGTGTTTTTGCTGTATTAGGTTGAAATTTTAGAATTCTAGGGTAGATATAAAGGTATAAATTTGTGAAAGGGTTTTGCCCAGAGAAAAGAAAGGCTGGCTAGGTTCCAAGATTGCTTGTAAGAAAAGCAAGAGAGAAGTCTTTTCAAGTTAACTATTTGCAACAAAATAGTACATTTCAAGGAACAAAAGAACTTGTTATTTATGGCTTTTCTTATCTCTTTTGGTGGATGGAGACTTCAGGGGCAGGGCTTGCCAAAAACTCCCACAGGACAGAGAGATTTACAGGGCCCTGCCCCTGCCTGTGACATCATAGTCCTGCAGGAGCTACCTAAGGCAGAACTAAGACAGAAGTAAGAGGTTTCTGGCTTTAAGCCTAGTTAAATTAATTGTGGGACATCAAAGAGAAGGGAATCCAACAAATGTTATTACAAGCAACTATCTATGGACCTGTTAACCCTGGTTGTGTGTCTTGTGCGGTCTGTTGTCTTCATGGTCATATGTTTTGTTTGACTTGACATTTTCAGTTATTAGAATCTTCATAACAATATTTCCCTTCCTCCCTTACTTCTTTCTGATGCTGACAGCATCTGTAACTGGACTAAAGATCTTTTCTTTCAGAAGGCCCTCCAGGCTTTCAGTCCCCAAGAAATATCCCTACGTGCCCTTATCCTCATCTGCTATCTTTTCTCCTCCAACTAAGTCATTTTTTTCCACAGGTCATGCCCAGCCTCCAGGGGGGAGGATTGCTACCGCTACGGCCTATGGTTTTCTCCAAAACTCCTGCTATTACTATTTCTTCTCTTTGTGGGAATTTTCTCTCTATGTTTCACAATGGGAGGTGGAGCCAGCACGGCCAAAATCTCCTTGGAATACATGCTAAGTCATTTTAGGGAAAGTTTCTCAGATGCTCAAAGAAAAAGTTACAAACTTTATGCAAGTCAGAATGGCCCAAATTTGGGGTGGGCTTGCCAGACACAGGGTTGCTTGATTCCAGGCTTATGAAAGCAACTTCGAATAAAGTGATAGGAGTTCCCGGACACCCAGACCAATTTCCTTACATAGATAAATGGTTTGATTTAGTTTAGAATCCCCCACCATGGTTAAAGAGTTGTGCCTTACAAATTGGGGTATGAGTACTAGTTACTGGCCCCAGGGAGGTGCCACGAAGGGTAGTGTCAGAAGGGGGACACCTTAGAAGTGTCTGGTTCTTCCCCAGAATCAGAGGAAGCAGACCTCCCAGCACTTTATAATCCCATAGTCCTTGTCTTTGCCTATGTCACAATTAACCTGGTCACCAAAAAAACAAAAAACAAAAAAACAAAAAAAAATCTGTGAGGGAAAGCAACTGTTATAGGAAAAAATGTATCATTAAATGTAAAAAGTCTAGATGTACAGAATTTTATACCACTTGACTTGTTTCCCCTGCTAGGATAGAGTAAATGGTTAATGCAGATTGGGAGGGTGTCGGCTGGGAGAGGAGGGAGACATAGGTTTTTGTTGATTTTGCTGGCTACAAGCTGCTCTGCTGGGATCCTTGGTTTCTCACTTATCTGAGTTGTGCTATATTAAGGCCACATTCTCTGCCAAGAAAGAGGACAAGTGGGAAGGCAAAGGGCCTGAAGCCCAAGCCTGCAATAAGGCCTCACATAAGGGATAAATGAAAATTACACAAAGACCAATGTCCTAAAAGGCTTACTAGTCATGTGAGTTCTGCTTTGGAGAAGCTAAAAGCCACTCTGTTAGCTAAATAGCTTTATGATTATATTTTAGACTCCTACAAGTTACACATATCTAAGTTAAACATCTTTGCCAGGAAAGGGATCTCTTGGGTTGCACAGATTATGAGAATATCAGAACTGGAAAGGGCAAACTAAAAGTGTTAATAAAGTTGTGAATCATTTAGGAATAATATTGAAAAATGCTAACACAAATTGTTTAAAATCTTTGGAGTCAGTTCTCTGTACTGATGGGTTGTGGCTGCACGGTAGAGATTGGACATTACAGGGACATGTTGGACACTGGGGCGAATCCCGGTCAGCTTGGGCCTGTTCCACTTCTCCTCTGGCTAGGATGAGAGAAGCCATTTTAAGTTGCAGTGGCTAAAGCTGAGGGGATGGTGTACATTTTGAAACCCTGCAAAGAAAGTGCACATCTCTGATTGAATGGAGGTCTTTGTGCCTGGGGTGAGGGGTGTGGCAGGCTGAGGGCAAAACTGGAGTGCTCAATATCCCCTACCCTGGGAGCAGGGGCATCCCAACCCCTGCACAGGCCTGAGGCTGAATGGGGAACTACGCCTGAAGGGTCACTTTTGTGCTGCAGGGAGAAGTTAGGACTGTAGTCTCCTCATTGTCTGTCTTTTTCCTCTTAATTCTACAAGTACTTAGTGAGCTCATCTGTATGCTGGGCATTCCCTCCAGGAGTATGGAAAGGTGACCAAACTCAGGTCTCAAAGCTAGGGAAGTATCCTCTCCCTGCCTTCCGGGCCTGGAAAGAGGTATCTGGTTCCACGGAGACAGCAGCAAGTCTGCGGGTCTCCCTTACATGTGCCCAGACTTTGATACTCTTTCGGTAGCACCTTCCCCTAAAAGAAATCCCTGTGTTTGCCTTAGAAGGGCTGGCCACATCCATATCTTTTTATTTATTCTATTCTATTCTATTCTATTCTATTCTATTCTATTCTATTCTATTCTATTCTATTCTATTCTATTCTATTCTATTCTATTCTATTTATTGTTTAAAGTATTACAAATAGTAGTACATATGTCTCTTTTTTTCCCCCCTATTGACCTCCTCCTGGCCTTCCCTACTCCCCAGTGCATGCCCTCACCTTCCCCTCCCCAACACCCACCTCCCCAGTGTCTTATATCCATTGGTTATGCTTATGTACATGCATAAGGGTCTTTGGGTTGATCTCTTACAATCCTCTCCCTCCCCTCTGCCCCTCACCCACCACAACCTCCCCTGCCTTCCCACTGTAGTATGACAGGCTGTTCATTGCTTCTTTGCCTTTGTATCTGTCCCACCCCCTAACCCCCCTGATTCTTTTCTTTATTTTTTATTTTTATTTTTTAAATTAAATCTTCCTCTTCTTTTTTCTTTATTAAATCTTTATTATTCAGATTATTACATTTGTTTCTCTTTTTTCCCCTCCATAGCTCCCCTCCACCCGGCTCCCACCTCTCCCTCTACCCTTACCTCCCTCCCATTGATCTCATCCGTAGATGTATGATTTTTGTCCAGTCTCTCCCTGTACACCCCCACCCCTTTCCCCATGAGAATTATCAGTCCACTCCTTTTCTGTGCTCCTGATTCTAGTATATTCACCAGTTTATTCTGTTGATCAAATTTTTAATTCCCTTAATTTTTAGACTCACTTGTTGAGAGATATGTTATTTGTTATCCATAATTTTTTATCTTTTACCTTGTTCTTCTTTATCTTCTAAAAGAGTACCTTTCAGCATTTCATATAATACTGGTTTGGAGTTGATGAACTCCTTTAGCTTTTTCTTCTCTGTGAAGCTCTTTATCTGCCCTTCAATTCTGAATGATAGCTTTGCTGGATAGATTATTCTTGGTTGTAGGTTCTTGCTGTTCATCACGTTGAATATTTCTTGCCACTCCCTTCTGGCCTGCATCGTTTCTGTTGAGAAATCAGCTGACAATCGTATCGGTGCTCCCTTGTAGGTGACTAACTGTTTTTCTCTTTCTGCTTTTAATATCCTCTCTTTGTCTTTTGTTCTTAGTATTTTAATTATGTGTCTTGGTGTGGTCCTCTTTGGATTCCTTTTATATGGGGTTCTGTGTGTATCCTGGACTTGTGGGTTTATTTCTTTTACCAGATGTGGGAAGTTTTCAGTCATTATTTCTTTAAATATGTTTTCAGTATCTTGTTCTCTCTCTTCCTCTGGCACCCCCACAATTCTGATGTTGGTACGCTTGAAGCTGTCCCAGAGGCTCCTTTTGTCTTCATGGTTGGACTCTTTCTCCTCTTGTCTTCGTGGTTGGAAAAGACCTGTCAATTCTCTGTTGCAGGAGTCCACTGGGTGTTGGAATTGTTTTCTGAAAGTATATAAACATATTCTTGACAAGAGTTAATAAAGGAATCTTTTCTATAAAATTGACTAGGGTTCCTTTTTACTTTTGCCCACCCAATTTTCTTTTGGCTTATTTTGACATCATGTGTGTTTTTCATGGGTGTCTTGCTGTTAGTATTACAAATGAAAATTAATTTTCTAAAGTAAAAATTTTCTAGATGTAATTTACTTATTGGTTATTTTTCCTTAGATGATATTATCCTACTATCCCCCTCCTTTTTTTTTTTGATTAATGGAGATTTTTTAAAATTTTTAATGCAATCTTGATAACTTTAAATTTTAATTTTTTGCACAAAAATATGACTGCTTTATGTTCATTGCATGTTAAGCAATTTTACCATGAGATGAACTACCAATAGAAATTTTAGTTAATACTTTAGAAATTGCTTTTTGTCCAGTACAATTAAATTTTCTTGAATATGCACTTATTTCAATTAGCCAATTTAAATTAATCTGAAAGCTGATTACTCTTTTACTGTCAGATTTAATACTCTACAAACAATCTTTTCCCCTATAAATATTAGGGAAAGGATTATTTGCATTCTTGAGTAGGCCCTAAGCATTCCTGGTGCTAGGCTGAATTTAGATATAAGGCAGCTACTGTCAGCCAAGTTTATGTCTGTTACCTGGGTCCCAATCTGTGCTGGGCATGGGAAGCGAAGCAGCCACTGGGGCAGGAGACCTCCCTCAGAAGGAGTGAAGGTTCAGACCCCTGCAAGGTTGGAGGAGGGGGGTGAAGGTCTGTGCCCCACCTCTATTGACCCCCTAATTCTCTCCTGATGGCCCCTCTGCGACTGTGCCTGTCTTAGGTTGTTCCTTCCCTGAGGAATCTTACCTGTCTCTGGCTAACCAGTGATCCTCCAAGGCCTACCAGGATGTCTCCTGGGTAGCCTATGCCCTGATGACCTCCATGCCCAGCGCCTGCCTTGGGATCTTCTCGTCTGCTGATGGGCCCTCGGCACGGATCATATATCTCAGGGAACTCAGGTTCCTTCTCCAGGGAGGGCCCAGCTCACAACATTGGGCAAGAGACAGATCCATTATTCCAGGCACCTGAAGGCTTCAACCTCAGCATGAATAGAAAGCTCAGGCAACAGCTGAAGGTAATTGGATTGTGAGAAGAGGGTCCCTCTTGGCAAAAAGGGTAAGAAAGGCCAGTACAGAATGTTCAAGTGCCTTCCTAGTCCCTTAATTTCTTCTGAAAGGGATTAAATCCTTTCATGTCCTTTTTTAAATTGCTGCCGAACATTCAAAGAATTAGTTTGTAATTTTGTTTGGGATAATTGTACAATATGCTGCTGTGAAATATCAAGAATTATACTGATATTGTAGAACAATATCATGCAAGGATATTCTTTGCTCTAGGCCATGGCAATTCAATTTCAAATTGGCTGTCAATTTCTTATTGTAACTTTAGATAAACTTTGTCAGGCAGACAAAACCACAAATTACTTACTTTAGTTTTAGAGGCCAAATACATTAACTTTCAATTAAAATCCTTAGGACATTTGAAGGAAACTTCTCTTTATTTCCTATCAAACTAATTTTCAGGCTACAGAGTTTCATTTAAAAACTTTTGTTACATGAAACAATTTCTCTTAAGGTTATATTGACCACTAGCATGGATTAGATTTAATATTTTATTTTTTATCCTTATAATTTTTTAATTTTTATTTTTTACATGTGTCCTTATTCTCCCGTTACCTCACCCCCCACTCATGCCCCAACCCCCCTGTTGTCTCTGTCCATTGATTAGGCTCATATGCATGTATGCAAGTCCCACTGTTGGTCTCTCCTCCTTACTCCCACCGACCCACACCTTCCCTGGAGTTTGATGTTCTGATCGACCTTTCTCAGTCTCTGGATCTGTTCTTGTTTATCAGTCTATGTCATTCATTATATTCCACAAATGAGTGAGATCATGTGATATTTATCTTTCTCTGCCTGGCTTATTTCACTTAGCATAATGCTCTACAGCTCCAACCATGATGTTGCAAATAGTAGGAGCTCCTTCTTTTTTACCGCAGCATAGTATTCCATTGTGTAGATGTACCACAGTTTTTAATTCATTCATCTGCTGATGGGCACTTAGGCTATTTCCAAATCTTAGCTATGATGAATTCTGCTGTTATGAATATCGGGGTGCATATATCCTTTCTGATTCGTATTCCTAGTTTTTTGGGATATATTCCCAGAAGTGGGATCACTGGGTCAATTGGGAGTTTCATTTTTAGTTTTTTGAGGAAACTCCATATTGTTCTACACAGTGGCTGCACCAATCTGCATTCCCACCAGCAGTGCAAAAGAGATTCTTTTTCTCCACATCCTTGCCAACACTTGTTTGTTGATTTGTTGATGATAGCCATTCTGACAGGTGTGAGATGGTACTGCATTGTTGTTTTGATTTGCATCTCTGATGATTAGTGAATTTGAACAGGTTTTCATATGTCTCTTGGCCTGCCTTCTATCTTCTTTTGAAAAGTGCCTATTTAGATCAGTTGCTCATTTTTTGATTGGGTTGTTTATCTTCTTTTTGTGAAGTTGTATGAGTTCTATGTAAATGTTGGAAATTAAACCCTTGTCATTGATATCATTGGCAAATATGTTATCCCATGCTCTGGGCTTTCTTGTTGATTTGTTGATAGTTTCCTTTGCTGTGCAAAACCTTTTTATTTTGATGTAGTCCCATCTGTTTATTTTCGCTTTATTTTCCATTGTTCTAGGAGCAGTATGAGTGAAGAAGTTCCTTTGACATATGTCTGATATTTTGCTGCTTGTGGATTCCTCTAGTATTTTTATGGTTTCCCTTCTTACGTGTAAGTCCTTTATCAATTTTTAGTTTATTTTTGTGTATGGTGTAAGTTGGTAGTCTAGTTTCATTTTTTTACATGTGTCTGTTCAGTTTTCCCAACGCCATTTGTTTAAGAGACTTGTCTTGACTCCATTGTATGCTCATGCCCCTTTCTCAAATATTAATCGGGCATAGTGGTTTGGGTTGATTTCTGGATTCTCTATTCCATTGATCTATATGTCTGTTCTTTTGCCAGTACCAGGCTGTTTTAAGAATAGTGGCTTTGTAATACAGCTTAAAATCTAGTATTGAGATCCCACCTACTTTGTTCTTCTTTCTAAGAATTGCTGTAGCTATTCGGGGTCATTTTTATTCCAGATGAATTGTTGGAAAGTTTGTTATGGGTCTGTGAAATATACCACTGGTATTTTAATGGGGACTGCATTGAATTTATAAATTGCTTTGGGTAGTATGGACAGTTTGATGATGTTGATTCTTCCAATCCATGAACATGGTATGTTCTTCCATCTGTTTATATCTTCCTCTGTCTCTTTTTTTAGAGTCCTGTAGCTTTCTGCATATATGTCTTTTACCTCTTTAGTTAAGTTTATTCCTAAGTATCTTAATTTTTTTGGTGCAATGGTAAATGGAATTATTTTTTAGTTTCTCTTTCTGTAAGGTCCTTATTGGCATATAGAAGTGCCATAGACTTTTTTGCCATTAATTTTGTATCCTTCTACATTGATGAATTCATTTATCAAGTCTAATAATTTTTTATGGAGTCTTTAAAGTTCTCTATGTAAAGTATCATGTCATCTGCAAATAAGGACAGTTTTACTTCTTCTTTTCCAATTTGGATGCCATTTATTTATTTTTCTTATCTGATCGCAATGGCTAGTACTTACAACACTATGTTGAATATAAGTGGTGAGAGTGGGCATTGATGTCTTGTTCCTTTTTTTAGGGGAAATGGTTTTAGTTTTTGCCCATTGAGCATGATTGTGGCTATGGGTTTGTCTTATATGGCTTTTATTATGTCAAGGTATGATCCTTCTATTCCCACCTTGCTGAGAGTTTTTATCAAGAAAAAGTGTTGGATTTGTGAACATCTTTTTCTGCATCAATTGATATAACTATGTGATTTTTATCTCTCCGTTTGTTTATGTGATGTATCATGTTTCATGATTTGCGAATATTGTACCATCCTTGCATGCCTGGGATAATTTGTACTTGGATGTGAGGTATGATCTTTCGGATGAACTGCTGGATCTAATTTGCCAGAAATTTGTTGAGGATTTTGGCATCTATATTCATGAAGGATATTGACCTGTAATTCTCTGACATTGTGTTTTATTTATTTATTTATTTATTTATTTATTTATTTATTTATTTATTCATTCATTCATTCATTCATTCATTCATATTTTTCCATTGATATTTATTTATTTATTTATTTATTTATTTATTTATTTATTTACTTTTTAAAATTGTGGTACATGTATAGATATCTCCCCATTACTCCCCCACGCTCCCAGGCACACCCTCAACCCCCGAATGTCTGTGTTCATTGGTTATGCTTATATGCATGCATACAAGTCCTTTGGTTGATCTCTTATCTATCCCACCTCTCCTTAAACTTCCTGCTGTAATTTGACAGTCTGTTTGATGCTTTACTGCTTCTGTGTCTATACTTTTGTTCATCAGTTTATAATGTTCTTTATTATCCACAAATGAGTGAGATCATGTGGTGTTTCTCCATCATTGACTGGCTTATTTCACTAAGCATAAGGCTCTCCATTCTATCCAGGTTGCTGCAAATGGTAAGAATTCCTTCTTTTTAATGGCAGTGTAGAATTCCATTGTGTAGATGTACCACAGTTTTCTGATCCAATAATCTGCTGAGGGGCACCTAGGCTGTTTCCAAATTGTATTGTAAATTGTGCTGCTATGAACATAGGGGTGCATAAATCCTTTCTGATTGGTGTTTGTGATTTCTTAGGATAAATTCCTAACAGTGGGATTGCTGGGTCAAATGAGAGATCTATTTTTAGGTTTTTGAGGAAACTCCATACTGTTCTCCACAATGGCTGCACCAGTCTGCATTCCGACCAACAGTGCACAAGTGTTCCTTTTTCTCCGCATCTCTTCGCCAACACTTGTAGTTTATTGATTTGTTGATGATTGCCATTCTGACAGGTGTAAGATGGTATCCCATTGTCATTTTGATTTGCATCTCTCGGATAATTAGTGACTTGGACATGTTTTCATGTGTCTCTTGGCCTTCCTTGTGTCGTCTTTCGAAAAGGTTCATTTAGGTCCAATGCCCATTTTTTTATTGGATTATTTATCTTCCTTGCATTAAGTTGTATTAGTTGGCTGTAGATGTTGGAGATTAAACCTATATCAGTGCTAACATTTCCAAATATGTTCTCCCCTACAGTGGGCTTTCTTGTTGTTTTGTTGATGGTTTCTTTTGCTGTGCAAAAGCTTTTTATTTTGATGTAGTCCCATTTGTTTATTTTTTCTTTAGCTTCCATTGCCTTTGGAGCAGTATCAGTGAAGAAGTTTTTTGGGCATATGTCTGAGATTGTGCTGCCTGTGGATTCTTCTAGTATTTTTATGGTTGCCCATCTAATGTTTAAGTACTGTATCCATTTGGAGTTTATTTTTGTATTTGTTGTAAATTGGTGGACCAGTTTCATTTTCTTGCATGCATCTGTCCAATTTTCACACCACCATTTATTGAAGAGGCTATCTTGGCTCCATTGTATGTTCATGCCTCCTTTGTCAAATATTAATTGAGCATAGTGTTTTGGGTGGATATCTGGAATCTCTATTCTATTCCATTGGTCTTTATGTCTGTTCTTGTGCCAGTACCAGGCTGTTTTGAGAATAGTTGCTTTGTATTATGGCTTGAAATCTGGTATTGAGATCCCACCTACTTTATTCTTCTTTGTCAGAATTACTGTGGCTTTATTTGTTCCAGATGAATCTTTGAAGTATTCTTTCTAGATCTGTGAAATATGTCATTGGTATTTTAATGGGTAGTGCATTGAATCTATAGATTGCTTTGGATAGTGTGGATATTTTAATGATGTTGATTCTCCCAATCCATGAGCATGGTATGCTCTTCCATCTGTTAACATCTTCCTCTATCACTTTTTTCAGTGGCCTATAGTTTTCTACTTATTGGTCTTTTACCTCCTTAGTAAGGTTTATTCCTAGGGATCTTAATTTTTTTGGTGTGATGGTAAATGGAATTGCTATTTTAGTCTCTCTTTCTATAATTTCAGTATTAGTGTATAGAAAAGCCACATATTTCTTGGCATTAATTTTGTATCCTGCTACATTGCCGAATTCATATATTAAGTCAATTAGTTTTGAGATGGAGTCCTTCAGGTTTTATATGTATAGTATCATGTCATCTGAAATAAGGACAGCTTTACTTCTTCTTTTCCAATTTGGATGCCTTTTATTTTTTCTTCTTCTCTAATTGCAATGGCTAATACTTCCAGTACTATGTCAAACAGGAGAGGTGAGAGTGAGTATCCCTGTCTTGTTCCTGTTCTTAGGGGAAATGGTTTTAGTTTTTGCGCATTGAGTATGATGGTAGTTGTGGATTTATCATATATGGCTTTTATGCTGTTGAGGTATGGTCCTTCTATTCCCACTTTGCTGAGAGTTTTTTTTATCAAGAAATGGTGTTGGATTTTGTCAAGTGCTCTTTCTACTTCAATTGATATGACTATGTGATTTTTATCTCTCAATTTGTTTATGTGATGTATCACGTTTATTGATTTAAGGATCTTGTACCATCCTTGCATTCCAGGGATGAATACTACTTGGTCATGGTGTATGATCTTTCTGATGTACTGCTAGATCTTATTTGGTAAAATTTTGTTGAGTATTTTGGCATTTATGCTCATGAGAAATATTGGCCTATAATTCTCTTTCCTTGTGTTGTCTTTATCTGGTTTTGGTATTCGGTTGATGCTGGCTTCATAGAAGGTGTTTGGAAGTGTTCCTTCTTCGTGAATATTTTTTGAATAGTCTGAGGAGGATAGGTTTTAATTCTTCCTTGAATGTTTGGTAAAACTCTCCTGTGTAGCCATATGGTCGTGAGCTCTTCTTTGCTGGAAGCTTTTTGATGACTGTTTTAATTTCTTCCATGGTTATTGGACTATTAAGCTGTTTAGATTCTTACTGATTGAGTTTTGGGAGGTTATATTTTTCTAGGAAAATGTCCATTTCTTGCAGGTTGTCCAATTTGTTGCAATAGAGTTGTTCATAGTATTTTTTAACAGTCCTTGGTATTTTGGCAGGGTCTGTTGTTATTTCTCCTATTTCATTTCTGATTTTGTTTATTTAGATCTTCTCTTTTTGCCTCTTGATGAGCCTGGCTAGAGGTCCATCAATCTTGTTTATCCTTTCAAAGAACCAGCTGTTTGTTTTGTTGATCTTTTGAATTGTTTTTTTTTTGGTCTCCATGTTGTTTATCTTCACCCGATCTTTACTAGTATTTCCTTCCTTCTGCTTACACTGGGCTTTTCTTGTTGCTCTCTTTCTAGCACTTTGAGTTGTAGGGTTAAGAAATTTATTATCATTGTTTCCTGTTTTTTTGCAGTAGGCTTGTAGGACTATGAACTTCCCTCTCAAGACTGCTTTCACTGTGTCTCATAAATTTTGTACTGTTGTGTTATCACTGTCATTTGTTGCCATGATGTTTTTTTATTTCTTCCTTGATCTCTCTGGTTACCCAGTCATTGTTTAATAGCATGCTGTTTAATCTCCACGTGTTTTATTTATTTTTTAAAAATATTTTTATTGATTTTTCACAGAGAGGAAGGGAGAGGGATAGAGAGTTAGAAACATCAATGAGAGAGAGACATTGATCAGCTGCCTCCTGCATGCCCCCTACTGGGGATGTGCCTGCAAACAGGATACATGCCCTTGACTGGAATCGAACCTGGGAACTTTCAGTCTGCAGGCCGATGCTCTATCGTCTGAGCCAAACCAGTTTCGGCTGTTTTATTTCTTTATATTGCTTTTATTATAGCTGATTTCCAGTTTTATGCCACTGTGGTCTGATAAAATGCTTGATATGATTTCTATCTTCTTGAATTTGAAGGGACTTTTCTTATGACCCAACATATGATCAATCTTTGAAAATTACCCATATGCACTCGAGAAGAATGTATATTCAGTGGCTTTGGGGTGAAATGTTTTGAAGATGTCAATTAATTCCATCTGATCTACTGAGTCATTCAGGATTGATGTTTCTTTGCTGATTTTTTGTTTAGAGGATTTGTCCCCCATGGTGACAGTGGGGTATTAAAGTGTCCTACTATGATTGTATTGCTGTGAATCTCTCCCTTGATATCCTCCAGGAGTTTTTTTATGTATTTAGGTGCTCCCTTATTGGGTGTGTATATGTTTACCAGAGTTATTTCTTTTTGTTGGATTGTTCCTTTTATTATTATGAAGTGGCCTTCTTTATCTCTGGTTATGTCCTGTAAACCCAGCTCTTTTTTTTTTCATTTCAATTTGCCTGAAATACCATCTTCCATCCCTTCACCCTCAATCTGTGTGCATCTCTTTTCCTGAAGTGGGTTTCTTATAGACAGCAGATATATGTATCATGTTTTCTTATCCAATCGGTTACCACATGTCTTTTCACTGGAGCATTTAACCAGTTTACATTTAAGGTTATTATTGATAAGTATTATCTATCGCCATTTTCAATCTTTACCCTCAAGTTCCTTCTTCACTTCCTATTTCTTTTTATTACAGCAGACTCTTTAACATTTCTTGCATTGCTGGTTTGGTGGTAATATATTCCCTTAGTCCTTTTTTATCTGTGAAGCTTATGATTTCTCCCTCAATTTTGATTGAAAGCCTTTCAGGGCACAGTATTCTTGGATTCAGACCCTTCCTTTGCATGACTTTGTATATTTCATCCCATTCCTTTCTGGCCTGATGAGTTTCTGTTGAGAAATCAGTAGGTAGTCTTATGGGGGTTCCTTTGTAGGTAACTTTGTGTTTCTCTCTGGCCGCTTTTAAGATTCTTACTTTGTCATTGGTCTTTGCCAATTTAATTATAATGTGCCTTGCTGTCGGTTTTTTAGGGTTCATTTTGCTTGGGACTCTGTGAGATTCTTGGATTTGTGTGGGTTTTTTCTTTTCTATATTAGGGAAGTTTTCTGTCAGTATTTCTTCAAACAGGTTTTCTATTCCTTGAGCTGTTTCCGCTCTTTCTGGAACCCCAATTATGCGGATGTTGTTTTGTTTCATGTTATCCCAAAATTCCCTTAGGTTCTCCTCTTGCTTTATCATTTTTCATTTTTTTTTCTAGAATCTGCTGTACTTGGGTATTTTTTCCTAACTTGTCTTCTATCTCACTAATGCAGTCCTCTGCTTCCTCTAGTCTACTTTTAATGCTTTCTATTGAGTTCTTTATAGCAGCGATGTCATTTTTCATTTCTTTGTGATTATTCTGCGTTTCTTCTTGGTTCTTCTGCATTTCTTCTTGGCTGTTCTTCATTTCCTATTGGCTCTTACTCACATTGTTGATTTTGTCTTTCATTCTTTTCATCCACCTTATGATCATTTCTCTGAACTCTTTCTCTCGCAGGCATATTTCTGCTTCTATTTTGTTTACTTCCTTTTCTGGTGATACCTGCCTTTCTGTTGTATGTGGGCTGTTTTTTCTGCCCATGGTCTTCCTTTTCCAGATGTCTGGTTATGTAGTTCTCTCTCCTACTTTGATTCAAAGGCAGAAACCACAACACAACCAGGTACAACACAAAAGGCACTGAACAGAAATCTATTCACGATGTTAATAACCAGAGATAAGGTGACCACCAATGAAAAACAAATTAGGGGTGAGTAGAGAAATAAGAAGAGCAAAATGAGGAATAAATAAAAGAAAGAAATGCCAACATCCAATTGGGACAGGGAGGAAAAAAATCAATGAACAAAAAATAACATAAAATAAAAAAATAAAAAGGAGATGAAGAAGAAGAAGAAAAGAGAAAGAAAAAAAGTGAGAGAGAAAAGTAGGAGGATAAAAGAGAAAAGGGGAACACAATATAGATGTGAGGAGAAAAGTCCAATAGAACAGCCACTAATCCCAACAAATGCCGGCAACAGTTACCTGGAGATTAATACAAACTACAAAAACAACTAATATCGAGAGAGACAAGGGAAAAGAGAGGTAAAAAACAAACCAAAACAAAGCAAACAAAAATCAAAATAAAACATGTAGAATAAGCTAAAACAATCTCACAAAAAGGTGCAAAATATCGATATAATCACTGTTCAGGCAAACAGCAACAAAAGGACATATAGAAAAACATCTTTTTGGATAGTGAAGACAAGAAGAGAGATGTTTGTTTGGACTTCGAGTAGGGGATTTGAAATTAGATATATAAGTGGGGTGAAATTTTATCCAGGTAAAGAGAAAGAATAGGGAGAATCTAAAGTTGGAAAAGGGAAAGAGAAACAAGACAACAAAATGGAAAAAGTTAGGATGAGAGTGTTGGCATAAAGGCAGAGTTGAGATAGAGTAAAATTATATTAAAAGAAAGATGAAAATAGAATGTAGTACTCTAATCCCAAAGTAAAATAAAGAGAAAACAAAATGACACTTGTTTTTTGTTTTTTTTCTAAATAGGGAAACTAGTAGTATTAATAATACTAGTTGAAAACAAAAATGTAATAATTAAAAAGGTAAAATCAATTGAGGAGAAAGGAAAAATAGTTTTTTAATTAAAATATGCAGAAATAAAAAATAAATAAAATTAAAATAAATAAATAAACAAACAAACAAATAAATAAATAAATAAAAGAAAAATCATTATAATGGGTAGTAGTGGAGGTCATACACTTCCACTATTGTTCTGTTTGGCGCTCCTGTTTCCCAGTCTTGGGGTATTGCTGTTCCCTGTGTTCCACTACTGTAGTTTGTTTTAATCTTTTTATTCTTTTGTGTTTATTGGAGAATCAATTTGTGCATCATCCACTGGGTGGCAGTGTTTCACAATGGACATCTGAGACTGAGCACAAGACCTCTCTAGGCTGTGCTTAGATCCTACTACTCTGGTTCTGAATACTGGTTTGTGGGGATTCGAGCAACTGGACACTGTAATAACTCCCAGGCTGTCCTCCCTCAGATCAAAATGAGTTGGTTTCTAGAGCTCCCCTCTGTCAACTCTGAGAGTCTCCTTCCACACTTAGGGATCTATTCCAGAAAATTCAAGAGGAAGGAACACTTCCAAACTCCTTCTATGAAGCTAGCAGCACGCTAATACCAAAACCAGATAAAAATAACACAATGGGAAGAAAAATGGCGGTGGAATAGACAGACGCGTCTGGAAGACAGACTAGTCTTAGGAAGATAGGTTTTAGTTATTCTATCAATGTTTTGGATAATTCCCCTATAAAGCCATCTGGTCCTGGGCTTTTGTTTGCTGGAAGGTTTTTGATGACTGCTTCAAATGCTATGGGACACAATGAAAGCAGTACTGTGAAGATCTTTATCTGCCCTTTAATTCTGAATGATAGCTTTGCTGGATAGATTATTCTTGGTTGTAGGTTCTTGCTATTCATCACGTTGAACATTTCTTGCCCCTGCCACCTGGCCTGCATCGTTTCTGTTGAGAAATCAGCTGACAGTCATATGGGTGCTCCCTTGTAGGTAATGAACTGTTTTAATCTTGCTGCTTTTAATATTCTCTCTTTGTCTTTTGCTCTTGGTATTTTAATGATGATGTGTCTTGGTGTGGTCCTCTTTGGATTCCTTTTATATGGGGTTCTGTGTGCTTCCTGGACTTGTATGTCTATTTCTTTCACCAGATGTGGGAAGTTTTCAGTCATTATTTCTTTAAATAGGTTTTCAGTATCTTGCTCTCTCTCTTCTTCTGGCACCCCCACAATTCTGATGTTGGCACACTTGAAGCTGTCCCAGAGGCTCCTTGCATTATCTTCACATTTTTTGGATTCTTTTCTCTTCTTGCTTTTCCAGTTGAATGTTTTCTGCTTCTTTATATTTCAAATTTTTGACTTGATTCTTGCCTTTCTCTAGTCTGCTGTTAGGTCTCTGTATAATATTTTTTATTCCAGTCAGTGTATGTTTAATTTCTTTCTAGTTGGTCTTTTTTCATCTCCTCTTGGCTCTCGCTAACTTTATC
>PVJN01001823.1:0-130183 GCA_004026805.1 Lasiurus borealis
TGCATATATTCTGTGCTAGAAACTATGTTGAGCAATGTAGAATAATTACCTCCTTTAATCATCATGATTTCCCTACAGAGGTGTTGAGTGTCATTATTACAGATGAGGAAACTGATGCATAGGGAGGTTAATAACTTGCTAATGGCCCCATGGGTGACATAGGGAGGTTAATAAGTTGTTCATGGCCCCATAGAGCCAAAGATCAAATCCTATTCTATCATATGTCAAAGACATTGCATTCAATCCTGCATTAATAAAAACTAAGTCTAATTGAGTGTGTATCATGAGTCAGGTGATTGTTCTCAACACTATGCAAGTACAACTCATTTGACACAACAGCACTCCCAAGTAAGTACAGCTATTTCCCAGTTTGCATATAAAGAAACAAGCAAAGAGAGATAGATTAGGTAACTTGTCCAAGGTCATATAACTAGGGAGTTACAGAGCTGGGATTATAACCGTGGTTGACGGTTTGAGAACCAAGTGCAAAAAACACATACTTGAGTGCCTTTTAAGTCTTACATTGTGCAAAACGTTCTCCACACATCTACTGCCTATTTAACCCCACGATGTACTTTTAAGTTGTGAAGATGATGTTGACATTCAACCCTGATTAGTTATTCACTTCTCATCTGACTAGTTGACTAGTTATTTCCACTTACAATCAGAACCGGCTATCTTGGCTATGTGAGCACATACAGTGAAGGATCAAAGAGCTGTAAAAGGTCCCATCTTCTCTAGAACTTCTCTGCAGACCCCAGGTCAGGTTCTAAATTTCCAGGGTTTAGATGCAAATCTTAAGGTGAGAATGAAAGATAAAAATGCTTTAGTGGTGTAGAAGAGAGACCTTTACCAGAGGTAAAACTCCTAGTTTGTCCATAGTTGGAATGATTTTCCTTGAAAGAATGGACCAGAGGGCTTATCTGTTTCGAGGGGGGAAAATAAAATGGAAAGGTACTAAAAGGACAATATGAAGTGGGATGCCTAGGCACTCAGCTAACAAAGCTCTTGGCACTGGTCATTGCAGAGAGAAGGGGGCTGTACTGAAAGGAGAAGAAACTGATGAGAGAACACAAATTCTTCTTCTTCTCTGTATTATTTCCATTGGCCAGTAACTGTGGCCTGAACTCCAAGGGCAATGAATAAATACCAACTGTAATACAGCTTCATCTTCATATCTGTCGTGGGTACAGGCATAGAGAGGCTGGCACTGAGTAAAGCATAAAGTCTAAAGAGCATGGAACAAATTGGAATCTCAGAGGGAAGGCAGGGGGAGGTGGGGGTGGGTGGGAAGAGACCAACCAGAGAACTTGTGTGCATATATGCATATCTCATGGACACACAATAGGGTGGAGAAGGCCTAGGGCAGCAGGCGGAGTCAGGCTAGAAGAGGTCCATGGGGGAAACAAGGGGACATGTACAATATTTTCAACAATATGATATTGGCCAGTAACAATTTCTCTTACTTTAGCGTGAAGGCAAATAACACCTTTCCCTCTGTGTCAACACCTCTTCCTCACATGCTTTGCCTGGTCAGGGGATATGATTGAAGGCTACACTTTGTCAAAAGTGAGTCAAGGGTTTAGACTTCACCTCCTGGGTCATCCTATCATCATATATGTGCTATTGTTAAAACTTCTGCTCTTGGAATATGTAAATTATGGGTGTGCATACAGAAAGTGCTATTCCTACTCTGGCTAAGACAACACTATGAGGCGAATGCCTTTCCCTCTTGATGAGTGGGAAAATAGATATTCAGATACTCTATATCACATCAGAGAGCTTTTGGGCCAGGGCAGGATTTGAACTCAGTTCTTTTGGATTCCAGAAATGATGCATTTCACCAGTGCTGTCTTACTGTTTTCTTATATTATGTCTGATCTTTTGTTGTATAATAAAAAAGCAAAAGGAAAAAAGGAAGGAAGGAAGGAAGGAAGGAAGGAAGGAAGGAAGGAAGGAAGGAAGGAAGAGAGGGAGGGAAGGGAGGGAGGGAGAGAGGGAAAAAGGGAGAAAGAGAAAGAAAGGGAGAAAGAAAGAAAAGAACTTTGTTCCCTTTCAAAGGTGTAATTCAGGCATCAATATGCTGGATACCTGAGGCTTAAAGCAGAAGTGAATGTGAAAAGGTCCCAGCATTCTGCCTATTAAGCAGACTACAACAATTTCTTGCCTGTGGCCCATATGCCTGCCTCTTCTCAACACCTGAAGCTTTGATTGTGTCTCTGATTTTATTTGCTGCTATTTCAAGTGTGACTGCTTTCAGGCCTGCAGATGTGAGTTTGGGGATGGTGGAGTGTGTGGGGGAGAAATGTAATTTAATTTAAATTGCATTTTTGAACAACGTAGACACTTGGATATCATTCTTTATTACTAGAATATGCCACTCAGCATATTCATCTGGGCATATTTAAACCTAAAATTTCCCACCTCCCAAGGCTGCACTTGAAGTAAATAGCATAAAAATTTGAATGGAGAATGCAAATCTGAGATATATGAGTCCTGTGTATTCAGAGGAAGACAACAGAGGCCACAGATCAACCTAGAATGAATGGCATGTCCTCTGTGTGGTGTTGCATATGAGTCTGGGAAGACAATCAGAAGGTCAGCTCATGCACTGACCACAGAAGTCTACAATCCACTATAGTAGACCCTGTCACTGGGAAATGGTGCAGAATCAGTAACACAAAGGGAACTAAAGCAATGCTGGCTTTAATTCTGGAGGTGGAGGAGAGTTCAGAAAGCATTTTTCAAGGTTGGCCATCATATCATCATATAAGGGGTTGATTGTGAGTTTGTGAATTCATTTAGTTAGTGGATAAGATGATGCAGTTTCAAAGCTATAGAGTTCATTTTCAGCTGGATCTCTCTCCTCTGTGGATACCTTAGCTAAAATTAGGATTAGAAAACTGACTATAATTTATTAGATAGTGAAAGCGAAAGAATGATTTGTAAGAACATCTAAGAACATCTTTGACCCCCAAATCTTTCTGGTGCTGACTACTATAAAGCCTAAAATTTTACAAATTAGCCCTTTAGGTTACACATTTCTCTCCCAATATATCTCTTTTAAAAGGGAAAGTGGTCTGAGAGCAAGACTTCATTGAGCTATTTTTGATATCTAATGCTTCATGGTGAATGAGATGACCAGATATGTATATGTATATTTTTATAAATCTTTATTGTTCAGTTTATTACAGATATTCATCTCCCCCCCCATAGGTCCCTTCCACCTGATTCCCCCACCCCCCACTCCAGGCCCTTACTCCCCTCCACTGTCCTCATCCATAGGTGTAAGATATTTTGTCCAATCTTCTTCCCGCACCCCTCACACCCCCTTCCTTCAAGAATTGTCAGTCCATTCCCTCTCTATTCCCCTAATTCTATTATATTCACTAGTTTATTCTGTTCATAGGATTTTTTATTCACTTGATTTTTAGATTCACTTGTTGATAGGTATGTATTTGTTATCACTTTATTGTTCATAATTTTTATCTTTACTTTTTTCTTGTTCTTCCTCTTCTTAAAGAATATCTTTCAGCATTTCATATAATCCTGATTTGGTGGTGATGAACTCCTTTAGTTTTTCTTGTCTCTGAAGCTCTTTATCTGACTTCAATTCTGAATGATAGCTTTGTTGAGTAGAGCACTCTTGGTTGTAGGTTTTTGTTATTCATCACTATAAATATTTCCTGCCATTCCCTTCTGGCTTGCATCGTTTCTGTTGAGAAATCAGCTGACAGTCATATGGGTACTCCCTTGTAGGTAACTAACTGTTTTTCTCTTGCTGCTTTTAATATTCTAACTTTGTCTTTTGCTCTTGGCATTTTAATTATGATGTGTCTTGGTTTGGTCTCTTTGGATTCCTTTTGTTTGGGGTTCTGTGCACTTCCTGGACTTCAAAGTCTACTTCTTTCACCAGGTAGAAAAAGTTTTCAGTCATTATTTCTTCAAATAGGTTTTCAGTATCTTGCTCTCTCTCTTTTTTGGGCTCCCCCATAATTCTGATGTTGGTACGCTTGAAGTTGTCCCAGAGGCTCCTTACACTATCTTCATATTTTTGGACTCTTTTCTTTTTGTTTTTCTGGTTGGGTCTTTTTTGCTTCCTCATATTTCAGGTTTGATTCTTGGGGTCCCCTAGGCTGTTGTTGGATTTCTGTATATTATTCTTTATTTCAGACAGTGTATGCTTTGTTTCTGGCTGGTTCTTTTTTTTTTTCATTCTCATTAAGATCCTTGAAGGTCTCATGAAGTTTCCCAGAGGTCTCACTAAGTTTCTCAGCAGTTTGTAGAAGGTTCTTGAGTAACTGTATAAATGTGATTTTGAACTCTATGTCCAGTAGTTTGCTTTCCTCCATTTCTTTCATTGGTGACATGTTTCTTTATCTCTGCATTTTGGCTGCTTCCCTGTGTTGGTGGAGTGGCTTGTGGTCTAATTGTCCTTTATGACCCAATAGCTCCACCTCCCCAATCACTTGAGGGAGAAACTCTTGGTGCACCCCTTTGTGGGCTGGGTACACAGTCTTGTTGTAGTTAAACCTTGAATGCTATCAGTACACTGGGAGGAATTAACCTCCAGGCCAATTGACTTGTGAGGATGAGATGTGTCTATAATGGCAGAACTGCTGTGCTGGAAACACTCTTATGGGGAAGGACTTGCTTCAGCGGGGCTTTGGTGTTCAACGAGTCTGCCTTTTGATTGTGTCACTTACGTATGTGAGAAGTTGAAATCTGGTGTCATCTCACACTGACCTTTAGGTACACTAGTTCCTGGATCTCCAAGAAGGTGCAAGTCAGCTAATGTCTAAGGCCACTCAGCAGGAGCTACAGGGATATCTGCAGATTTCTCCTCTTTGCTTGGAGTATGGAAGTTTTGTAGTTTTCTGACCCAGTCTGATTTGTTATGTTAAGCTTTGAGAAGGCAGGCCATTCATAAGCAATAGCCATTGCACAAAGCTGGGTGGGTTTGTAAATTGGGCGGGGCAGGGTTTCAGGGAATCACTAGGGCATGGCAAACAGCATCGCCTGCCAGTCAGCCCTCTCTGCATTTCTGTGTTTCTGCCTCCCCATGTTCTGCACCCCAGCACAGTAAACAACGATTCCTGTGAGCACCTCTGTGAGAGAGCCACCCTCCCTTTCTGACCCAATGGCAGACAGTCCAGTTTCTTCCTCTATGAGTCTAGGTCCCCAGAATCTCACCAGAAACTGGAGTTCAGAACAGTTGGAAACTTGTAACTCCCTCCTAATTGAAAAAAAAAAGCACACACCAGCCTGATTTGTGGGTGTCTCGGTACCTCTGCCTTTCTGAGGCTCTGCATGTCCTACCAAGTCTCAAAGTACTTTTTTCTTCTAGTTGTAGAAATTCCACTCTGCCAGCTTTCCCATGGTTCTGGGGGATAGTCATTTTGTCTTTTAGTTGTAGTTTTGGTGTGGTTGTGAGAGGCAGCACGTAGGGGTATATACTTTATGCTGCCATCTTGGTTCTCCCTTGACCAGATATGTTTTTCAATCAGAAGAAAAGTCATAGCTCATACTGACCAATGATAGGCACTCAGTAACTAAAACTCTCATCATTTTATTATGAGACTTGGTACCAAGAATCACATATGCATTTGGGGCCACTGCCAATTTACGGGCATTAATGACTGCTGCTTTAGTTTTCACTGTGTAATCAAAGACAAAATATTCAACAATACTGAACCCCAATTCCCCATTTAAAATAATATTAATAATATTAATAATTCTGATTTCATAGATTATTATAAAGATTAAGTGAAATTAAAAAAAATAGTGGGTAGGATAAAATGTACATTGATCTAAAATATAAGATATTCATTATTTATTAAAAATAAAGATTATCTATGGACCCAACTGATTTTATACCCAGGGGGCAGGAATAACATCAAACTAGCTGCCCAGGCCATTCCTGTTCTCTGATCCTCTTAGTTCAGACCTGAACTCACAGCAAAATCCCTATGCCCAAAAGCTTGGCCTGGAAGGAGACAATGATTATATTGCCTCACAGGTTTTTTTAGGGACAGCTAACTTGTAAAATTCTAGCTCTGGGTGGGTAAAATGTGAAAAACACATGTCAAAAGGTCTCTGGAAGCTTGATAAGTTATAGATAGTTCATGGATAGATAGATCTGTGCCTGGATTCCAGGTAACCCCACCTGAGTCTCCATAAATACACAAATATCACCAAGGAGAGAAGCCCTCTGAATGTCTCCCTTTCACTGATTTTTTTTTTTTAGTAGCAAAGTCATTTATTTAATTGTAATTTGCACTGTCTCAATACCATTTTTTGTTGTTATTTATCTTTTACATTTTAATACAAATTGTATATATTTAAGGTGTAAAACACAATGTCTTTAAATACATAGACATAATAAATTGGTTACTAAGTCAAGCAACTTAACATATTCATCTCCTCTCATAGTTACCATTTGAGTATGTGTGTGTGTGTGTTGGGTGAGGACCCCTAAAATCTATTCTCTTATCACATTTTCAGTATTTAATACAGTATTATAGCTATAGTTATCATGCTGTACATCAGATCACTGGACTTATTTCTCCCACATAACTACAGCTTTGTGCCATTTGACCAATATATCCCCATTTCCCTACCTTTCTGCCCCGGTAACCACTATTCTACTCCCTGCTTCTAAGATTCATCTCTCTGGTGGTAAGAACTTCGAGGTCTTAATGGATGTTATAAATAGATGGAGATACCATCATTTAGCACTTCTTTGACCAATGAACTGGATAGTGTTGATCTACATGAATGGTAGCTCCACATAATCCTTTGAGCTAACTTCACAATCCTGTAGTCCAGGACATTTTAAACTGCCTGCTACAATAGTAACATCTCTTGGCCAATTCTGTGAAATATATGTTGAGGTAGACTCATGTGATGGAGTTCCTGACTCATGGTACTTACCATCAGTAGAAGCCACATAGTAGTTTGCTCTGTCTTGATACATGTCCTCTAAACAAAACAATATTATAGCAATAAAAACAAAAATAAAAGTGAACTTATCTGGACCTTATATACCTGTGTATATATGCCCCCAAAATATTCTTACCTAGATACTAGCTCTATGTAGCAAAACTGAGACTTCCACACCATTCTAGGAAATATATGTCTTGGATAAGAGCAATTCTAGTGATTTCTCAAATTTGGTCCCAGTAAAAGTCAGCTGTTCTACTAGGGATGGAAAATAGTTGTTCACTTAGACCATTTTAAGGTTTACAAGTACATCCACAAGGATGAGTGTATCTAGTGGCAATGTGTCTAGAACCTACTTCTCCTTTCAGAACATGCCTCAGATGATTAGATTAATGTCAACCATTAGAGTATTCTTAGTCCCTCTCATTCTGGGGAAAAAATCCCAGAAATGAGTTTATAGGATCATCTCATCTCTAATAATACATTTGCCACTAATAAAATCAAAAGCAATAGAAGACTAACAGTTAAGACTATATTCTTTATGCTCATGGTCTCTTTCGTTTAAAAGGGTTCCAAACTCTTTGGCTCTAGTATGACATCCCCAATATCTATCCATATTCCTTATACCTGGACTCTCTGTCTTTAAGACTTATGCCTTGCATGGGTCTTTCATCTGGATTTCTTGATTAGCTTCAGGTATCATTATCACCCTGCCTGCTATCACATGGATTGCTCTTGTCACTTTAGTCTCTGGCCATAGGGCAGATTTATTGGCCATTCCTTACATCTAGCCATATTCTTACAACCTTAGCATGGACTACCTCTCAAGAGGAAGTGTTTGGATAATTTCAAGGTAACCAGGTAACTATCTCAAAATATCAAACTCTCTTACCCGTCATATTCCTAAGTTTCTGCTCTTATATTCTTGTAGCCTTGACTGGAGGTTGTGATTACTTTTAAAATATACACATCCCTCGAAAAGGTAAATTTTACACATCATCAAACATGTACACCTCCATATGAATAAAACCTTCACATCTTTTAAAAAATATGGTAGGGATGTCGAGGCAGGAAAAAGAATGTGGATCTCAACCTCCCAGCTGCAGCTGAGATGGATAAAAGTGTCTGTGAACAGGAAATTAAACCTTAGTTGCAGAAAATTAAACTTGCCACCCTCCCAATGTTGTGAAGAACTGGCCCTGGTAGCTCTTTTCTTCATGGATTACAATTGTTTGTCACAAAATATTTTTGATAAGCACTCACCCCTGCTTGATCAGGATTATAAATATTTGCCCAGATTCTAAAACTGAGGCCCTAACTTTACAATGCACATATTGCATAAATATATGTAGATAAATAAACTTGTAAGCTGGCATATGCATTGCATGTAATCTCTCTTTTTTAAGCAAAGATTTGAATTTTATAGACTGTAAAATATGGATATTGCTCTATTTATCTTGATGTACCTCTATGTAAAAGGTGACTGCTGTGATTGTAAAGTCGCGCCATATAACTAAAATAAGGTACTTTATTAGAAATTTTAAGATATCTCCTGCCCAATATGTGTAACCGTAACTATGCTGAAAAATTAGTTGTTTATTGCATATGCACTTTCTAGTGCTCCAGCTATAATCCTGGAGTGATTTATAAGCATTGTGAGAGGGAAGAAGCTGGTCACTGCTATGGACATAGGGTTCGAGGATTCTAGTAAAAAGGCTCATAATGAGCCACAAGTGTCAGCCTAGGTGCTGTGGAGGAATAGTGCCATCAACGTCCAATAGCAATAACAAACTCTGCCCACACTGTTAGGAAAAATTATATTTTTTAAAGTACTTATACTGAGAAAACTTGCTCTTTAAAAGACCAGATTAAAACTATTATAGACTTTCTGGGCTTAGTTGCATATATTTCTTTTATTTTTTTTTAGAATCATGCTGTACAAAAGTCAAAGCTCATGGGCCATAGTTTGCTTACCCTAGCTCTAAGATTTTAAGACACTTAAATTACAGAAAACTTGTTTTTAAGAGAGATGTTATGCTCAACACAGTAATCAAAATCAATACAGGAGTTGAGGCTGGGACTTTGCTGGTGGTTCTAGGATCCCGTCTACTCTGCTTTATCTTCTTTGTCTCAGAGAGTCCTGAGGAAACCACAGGGATTTTGAGAGCTCTTGGGGACATAGCTTAGGTATCTGGATATCTGTGCACCAGGAAATCACAAGAACTTTTAGGATAGTAACAAAAATGTACAATTAAAAAAAAAAAAGCTCAGACCTTATAACAACAAGGAAGAAAGCATGTAAGAGGCTGACACGACCATCTGCGCGTTTTGTCTATGGCACGACCATGCTCAGGATCATAAGTAAAAACTTCATGTTTTAAAAATATCTCACATGTATCATGTCTTAGAGACAAAACCTTTACAGTTTATTGGTTTCCTTTCTGTCTCAGTTCTCAGAGAGAGAATATACTTACACTCCTTACACAGGGAAAACTGTGCAAGTCTCTTAACTGTTTCCCCAGCTTCTTTAATACTCTCCGCTCCCTGCCCTAGTCAGCCTAACCAATAGGCTAAGTTTTGTAATTATATCGCTTTGATTTGGTCTCCTCATGCTCTCAATGCAATTCATTTTGTCATTGATCAAATATTTATGATGCTCGCTTTCAATGTCCTGGACATTATAGGATTCCCCAAATATATGTTAGAATCTCTGCCTTCTATTAGAAAAGTTAAGATGATGACAAAATACCTGTGATAGAAGGCAAAATGCTTACGAGCCATGTGAGCAATGCTAGCTAAGTCTAATAAAGTCACTAAAGAAAATGTCTGGCTGGTGATATTGGGGAACACTTGAGGAATTATTGGGGATTTACTAGAAAGTCACTACATGAGGAATAGGGGATAGAGCATGGTGGTGTCTCAAGAGAAAGGCATGAACAGGGACATGGAGAAAGAAAAGAAAAGCACAGATTATTCTGCAATTTAGTGGCCATATAGTTTTAGTAGCTGAGTGAGAGAAAACTTGGAGAATGAGGTAAGCCAAGTTTCAGGAAGACCTGGAATGCCAGGCCATTTTGTCTGAAATGCATAGAGAAGACTTTGGAGGAAAACCAATGTTTTATTTGTTTGTTTGTTTTTGTTTTTTTTTTAAGTTCATATGTCCTATCAGGTATGTAGGTTTTGCACATCCATGATATAGGGAACTTGTAGATTTTAATTTCTGCCTTATTTTCTAGGTTATCAATAACTCAAAAAAAATGAACATGATTATTTATATTTTTAAATGTTTGTATGAATTATGAAGAAAAATGAAGGAAAGGTTTTAGAAAATGGCAAGACCTTGGCTGTGGAATTCCCAAGAACAGATGAGATACAGATTGGTAAAGTTGGAAAATAAGAAAATATTTGTCTTTTACCTTTTCGACCTAATATTGCTCTGCCACCTTCACATTAGATCATAAAACCCTTAGAGAAGGAAGCATATTTGCTTTGATTCCTCTTTATATTCTCAGCACATAGCAGAGAGCCTAGTTCAGAACAGCCTGTCAGTAAATGTTGCCGGAAAGAATGATCTCTCCAAACTCCATCAGAGTGTCCACTCTAGAGAAAAACTCTGTAACCAAATGCATGCTAGCAGATAAGTGATTTTTCATATGTTAAAAGGAGTTTCTCTGGTAAAAAATAAATATGCAACAGCTCATTGCTAAATGAGTCCAATTTTAATGGCCGCATTCATACAAGAGGAAGTGTATCTTACAAGAGCAACAATGGTGGATGCCACTGGGGTCTCAACTGACTACTTCCTACTTTCCTTAACCTGGGGCCCTTTGAAACCTTAGCTTTTTCAAGTACAACTGTCTTAACTGAATTTATTCTGTTTTACCCTGGCATATGGCAAGAAAAGAGGCTATGGAGAATCACTGAGTCAGAGCCTCCGCATAATTTCATTTTTTTTTTCAGATTTTGAAGAAAGCCCTGTGCTATTTATCTGCCTGGAGGAGTCACCAGGCTGTTAATCCAGTGTCCTAATTTCCTGGTTATCCTGCCTGACCAAAAAGAAAAAAAAAATCATTTCCTCTTTCACATGGAAATCCCTTTCACAGTTGAATACCTTCACTCTGGAGGATTGAACTGTGTTTCTGCTAATCCCCTTCTTTCAGCATACAGGAGATTTGGCATGACCTTGATCATGGTTTCCAACCTGGCTTCTCTGATTACATGCCTACTGCATGCAGCTTAGACAAAATGAATGTCATTGGTTGAAGTGGCCACATATTTACTCAGGATGGGCAGAGCCATAATGGTGCAATTTCACATATCTAAAGTGTTTATGCCTAAATATATCTCCTGCATTGATTTGAAATGTGCCACTATTACTTCCACTTAAGCCTGGTATACTCTACATTCTACATTCTACGTTTTGAAACACTCAGAGCAGTTTTGGAGAAAAGAAAGCAAGACTGTAAGAACTACAATAAATACACATACCATTTGCCAGTTTAATTCAATTGCATTAACCTGTATATGGTGACAATATTTTACTGCAATATTATAAATTAATCTAATGGAAACCCTGTTTGTCTCACGTATTTCAGTTGTTACAAAAATCTTAAGAGAGCATATTAACTAACACTTTTAATTTCCAGTGACAGAAAGCCAACTCACTAGCATGAACTAAAAGCTTTTTGAAGACTGCATTGCCTCACATAACTGGGAAGTGCAGTAGGGTGTTGTTTTAGGCTCAGCTGACCAATTGGCTCAAATTGCACCATCAAGAATCCTCATCTCTTTCTCCAGGTTTTTTTTTTTAATATATATATTTTTTTATTGATTTTTTACAGAGAGGAAGAGAGAGGGATAGAAAGTCAGAAACATCGATGAGAGAGAGACATTGATCAGCTGCCTCTGGGAGATGTGCCCACAAGCAAGTTACATGCCCCCTACAGGAATCGAACCTGGGACCTTTCAGTCTGCAGGCCGATGCTCTATCCACTGAGCCAAACCAGTCTCAGCTCTTCCTCCAGGTTTTGATAGTTTCTTTACCTTATGTAAAAGATGTGATGGTTTTCAGAACAGCAAGATCCCAGAGGAGAGACAGTGTTTTTTGGGTAGGTGTCTTACTAGTAGTTTTGTATTATTATAACAAACAACCAGACATTGGTATCTTAAAACAATGCAAATTTATTATCTTATGGTTGTAGAGGTCAGAAATCTGAAATGGTTATCAAGAGGCAAGGTGTAGGCAGGGCTGCACTGCTTTCTTCAGACTCAGGAGTAGAATTCATTTTCTTGCCTTTCTCTGCTTGTAGAGGTTGCTTTCATTGATTGGCTCATGGCTCCTTATTCTACCTTCAAACATAACAGTCATGTCTCTCTGATTGCTATTTCATTTTTGCCTCTATTATAACTCTCTTTCACTTAAAGGATGCCTATTATTACATTAGGTTCACCTATATAGCTCAATTTAATCACATCTGCAAAATCCTTTTTGCCATATAAGCAAATGTATTTATCAATTTGGGGGTTTAGGGTAAATATCCTACTTGGGGGACCATTATTCTGCCTACCACAACAGGTTTGGAAAAATAACCACCTTTTTAAAAGTCTCAAGGAAAACTTTGAGTGGTCTAGCTTCTGTGATGTGCTTACCTTCAAACAATCTCTGTACTTAGGAGAACTGTACACTCTGATAGGCCAACCTGTGGTACTTTAGGCCAAACTTGTTGGTGAGGGGGAAGGGATAATGGTTTTGGCTTTTATGGTATTACAGAGAATGATTTCTCTGCAGGGAAAAAAAAAGAAATTTCTTACTAGAGTAGGGTGAAGGACTATTGGAAAAGGAAAACAAACACTAATACCCATTGCATGAGATCGGCAGATAGTTGAACAAGTTTGCCTAGTTCCCAACCCTTGTAAGAAGAGTACCATGAGATAAACATCAGCCATTCATACATTCTCTTTTAAAATATAAATTTTTAAGTTTGAGAGGGGACAAATATTAACGTTGAGTCACATGTCAGTGTGAAAGTGTTTATCAAAATCATATACTTCATGCTAGAATTGGTTGAGGCAATAGTTTACATTGAGGAAGGAAGATGACTTCAAAAATGAGAAGTCCCAAAGAGGTCATAAAGCAAAGGTAAAAACAAACAAACAAAAAAGCCCATGGGGAGCCCAGACCGGCTTGGCTCAGTGGATAGAGCATGGGCTTGCGGACTGAAAGGTCCCAGGTTCGATTCCGGTTGGGGGCATGTACCTTGCTTGCGGGCACATCTCCACTGTGAGGTGTGCAGAAGGCAGCTGATCAATGTCTCTCTCTCATCGATGTTTCTGACTTTCTATCTTTCTCCCTTCCTCTCTGTAAAAAAATCAAAAAAATATATTTAAAAAAACAAACAAACAAAAAACCTTGGGGATTGTATCTTGCCTCTTTCAGCTTATGAGCCAGCTCTGACCCTTTTTTGTTTCAACATAAATGGGCCTATCTCAGTTGTGGGGTGTTTTCTTCCTCATTCATCCACTCTGGCGTCTCTTAGCTCCTTCCCACCTTGGGCACTACTCCCGGCTTTTTCCCCAGAACTCCCACCCCTGATGCCTGCAAGATGGCAAGGTCTTCTTTGTCCCAGAGCCCTAGAGGAGGGGCAGTTGTTCATTGGCAGAACTATCCCTCCAAGGGCAGCCGCTCTTCTGCATTTGGGCATTAATTCATAATCAAACATTGATGAATCATGCCATTTTACTGAAAAGCACGGTCCTTAAGTCAACCACCTAATCTAAGGGAAGAAATTAAACTCTAAACCAACATAAACACATTACAAGTCATTAGTGTAATTAAAAAGGAATGTATAATTAAAACATTTGTGTATTTTAGCTCAAATTCATCTGCGGTTGGAAATTTTAATGAACTGTTCATCAAAGAAGTCTCAGGAGTCTGGGGATAAGTTTAGCATAACAAGAAACGGAATGTTTTCCTCCCTCTGCTCCAGGAGCCCCGTTCCCTCTGGTTTCTAAAAAGCAACCTGTCATTGGTTCCACCAAACTAATAATGATTCTAAGTGGTTATGATTGCTTCCGTGTTTTAAACTGATGTTATCTTTTTATCCCTTAAGAATCATGTTTTTCATAATTACTTCTCTTTTGTCTTTTCCTTAAGACAAATTATTTTGTAATTAGGGATGAAGGAAGGAGTCGTCACTCCAAGACATCTGTCAAGTTGTCAGGAAGTATGTCTCCCTGTAGCTATATTTAAACTTTCTGCTTAATAGCCTCTTGCTTTATTTCACAAGAACATCTCTGTGGAATCATGCCCGGGATCCCCTAATGATCAGATTCTATAAAACATAGAACAATTAGTCCATAAGAAATATTGTTCCCCAGAACGTTCCTCCTATTCATAACGCGTGCCTCTCCCTCTTAATGTTCCGGGTCCCTGGCCTGTCTGCTAACATAGATGTCCCCTCTCTGTGATCCCTAGACTCTTGTTCTAGACTCTTACAGATGAGATGGTACAGTGTGTCAAAACTAGCATTCAGTTGTGACAGTGTTCTGTCTATCTCCAAGTGATGGGAGCTATTGTGAGAAAGAGAATACTTCTATTCTAAATATATATTTGAGCTGTGTTTCCCCTGCACCCTATAGAGAAATGACATGCTTATCTGTATGTTCTTCAGTATTATCTGCACCAAGAAATGTAGCCTTCCTTAGGAACGGAATCCAGATGGACAGAAATATCCTGTGGAGTATTGAATACAGGGAGCTCATCTTGCCACGAGAAACGAGATTATTGCTGGTTTCCCCTTCTGATGCCATTCTGTTAATAGGTAACACCCTAAATCTCACAGAAGTTTCAACCCACTCTAATCATTTATTCTCTTTACTCTTTAATCACCCATTTCACTCATGACTCCTCTTCTTCATAAAAGAAAGGTAGGCACAGGGAGTCCAGTGATTTGCTGAGAGAGACACAGAAATATCAGACAGATGCAAAGACAGAAAAACATAGTGAAGTGCAGTCTGAGTCTGACCCTTCACCTGGCCCTGGCATAGACAGAGGCAGGACTGGCCCATGTTGTATAAATGAACACCTTAAAGTCCTCCCATATTTTAGGAGATTCTTGATGTAAGTACATTTGCTCTTCCTTTTGACCAACTTTCTAGCTTCCTCCTCTTTTAGAACACCCATACTACTGGCTTGGGTCCCAGGGTTGTGCCTACCTTAAAATGACCTGGAAATTATCAGGATAAAGTGGGTGGACTGGTAAAGCATCGCTTAAGGTGTTTTTCTTCACGAGGGTATCCACATCTAACAGACTCATGAAGATCAAAGATGTAAGACACCAAAATGGCATTCCAAGGTAGAATTAAAGGAAGATTAGAGCATTAAGACTTTTCTTTCCTGGATGGGGCAGGCAGACCGGTGCTGTCTTTCCTCTCATTGCGCCAAGTAGTGGCTGCTTGTTCTTTCCGCCTGAGTACAGTACGTGAGCAGAGTGCAATATGTGGGCAGAGGTGTGACAAACTCAGCAGTTGGAATAATAAGAAAAATAATCAGTGTGTTTACTTTCCTGGTTAGTTTCCCAATACATTTTCTTTCTTGGAGCTCATGGATCAGGATTCTCTTTAAGATGGAATAAAATTCCAAAATGCCTCTAAGCTTGTGGTACTCTTTGTTTCTACTCCAAATGCCTCTCCTTCCTTATAATTATTTTAATGTCCCTTGTATCTTTTGTACTCCCATTTCATCTTTTGAAAAACTATTCTTCACATCAATGTCAGATTTAAAATACCATTTGCAGCACTCACTACCTTGTCGTTCTGTTGTTAACAGGCTGAAAGTTTCCCTGCTAACTATGGCTCAATGCATGGCTGTATGTCACCTGCCCTCACCTCTTCCATCCTTATTGTTCATCATTTCTCAGCAGTGCACTTTCTGGGTTCACTAAATTGGGCACCTTCCTTTGCTTCACCCACTTCATCCATATTCCTATTGGCTAAACCTTGTTGACAATATGGTAGAAAGTAGAAAAAATAAAGTCTGAAACTACCAGGCAGTTATTGTACTGGCCTTGGTCTCTCTACCTGTAGACTTTTTTTTCACCCAGGAGAAATGAAAGTGTCATTTAAGCCTCTGTTATGTCTATTGTTGAGTGCTAGCAGCTGAATGCAATTCTTAAGCGACACAAATACATGAAAACAACTAATTTTATCTGTATAGCTTATTAGTTATACATAATTTAGGACAGATGATGCCTCCCCCAAATATTTATTTTGTTTTTTTATTTCTTTGTTCTTTCAGTTATTTAAAATGTTGCATTGAAAGATCTAAAATTCTGAAATAACCTAGTTCATCTGATGAAACCACCAGTTGACCCCTAATTTGAAAGGTGCTACCCACACAGAACCCCTAATGCTCATCTATGAGCTCTCCTTTTTTCTTATCCAGCTGTGCTCTGCCTTCCGAGTTCCTAAAGGGGAAAAATCATATAAATACACAATCATATCTTCTTCCCATTATGTCACTAGTTAATATGAACTGGTGTGATTACCAATCCTCTGAGTGAACTTTCAAATATATAGAAGCACAGCTTGAGTGTAGAAAGGTAGCCCCAAACACTGTTATCATGATTTATTTTTTGACTATGAAAATTTAAGAGTTGTGGGAGGAATATATGAGTCCATAAATTATAAAGAGACAGTGAAATTTTTAAATTAAAAAGTAGAGAACAAGGACAAATAAGGTACTCTAAAAGTGTGGGCACTGGAACAATTTGACATGAGGAAGCTCCAAAGTTTCACATGTGTTTACATAATGTAAACTGAGAAATCTATTTTTTTAATATTTATTGCTGAAAGTATTACATATGTCCCTCCCCCCTGCACACTGCCCTCTCTTCCCTTCCCCCTCAAGCCTTCACTACCCTATTGTCTGTGTCTATGGGTTATGCATATCACATATATATGAGTTCATTGGTTGATCTCTTTCTTCCCTCCCTCATCCTTACCTTCTCTCTGAGATTTGACAGTCCATTTGATGTTTCAATGTCTCTGGGTCTATTTTTGTTCATCAGTTTATGTTGTTCATTAAATTCCACATATGAATGAGAACATGTGATACTTATTTTTCTCTGACTGGCTTATTTCGCTTAGCATAATGCTCTCGAGTTCCATCCATGCTGTTGCAAATGGTAAGAGTTCTGTCTTTTTTACCACTACACAATATACCATTGTATAGATGTACAATATCTTTTTAATTCATTAATATGCTGATGGCCACTTAGATGGTTTCCACATTTTAGTTATTGTAAATTGTGCTGCTAAGAACATAGAAATTCATATATTCTTTGTGTTGGGTGTTTTTGAATTCTTGGGATATATTCCTAGAAGTGGGATCACTGGGTCAAATAGTAGTTTCATTTTTAATTTTTTGAGGAAACTCCGAGCTGTTTTTCACAGTGGCTACACTAGTTTGCATTTCCACCAGCAGTTTACTAGTACAAGGTTTCCTTTTTCTCCACATCTTTGCCAGCATTTGTCATTTGTTGTTTTGTTGGTGATAGCCATTCTAAGAGGTGTGAGGTAGTACTTTATTTTGACTTTCATCTCTTGGATGGTTAGTGACTTTGAGCATTTTTCATATGCCCTTTGGCCTTTTGTATGTTCATTTCGGAGAAGTGTCTATTTAGGTCCTTTACCCATTTTTTAATTGGATTGCTTGTCTTCCTTTTGGTCTGGATAACTTCAGATGGGAGTTTTACCAAGAAAAACTAATACCTGTCCTCCCAAAACTATTAAAAAAATTTCAGGAAGAAGGAACAGTTCCAATTTCTCTCTATGAGGCCAGCATTACCCCAATCTTAAAATCAGATAAAGATATTACAAAGAAAGAGAATTACAGGCCAATAACCCTGATGAACATAGATGCTAAAATCCTCAATAAAATTGTAGCAAATCAGATCCAGCAATACATTAGAGAGCTCATACACCATGACCAAGTGGGATTTATTCCAAGGGTGCAAAGCTGTTATAATATCCACAAATCAATAAATGTAATACATCACATGAACAAACTGAAAGATAAAAAACACATGATTATATCAATAGATGCAGAAAATGTATTTAACAAAATCCAACACCCTTTTTTGATAAAAACTCTCAACAAAGTGGCAATAAAGGAATCATACCTCAACATAATAAAAGCCTTATATGAACTTTCTCCAGCCAACATCAATCATACTCAATGGGGGCAAAGATTGAGAAATATTTTTAAAACATTTGCAAAAAGTTTTATATATATATATATATATATATATATATATATATATATATATATATACCACCTTTGATCCTTACCACTCCCAGTCCTTCTTGTAACACCTATTGGTGTATTGGGGGCTAGTGTTTGTATTTAAAAACTCTATGTCTTTAGGGTAAAAAGAAGACATTGAGTATAGGCTGAATTCAAGGGCAATACTACAATATATTATAGGCATCTTGTCCTTTATGAGAGAAAAGTGATGAGAGCAGAGACATTGTGCTTGCAGGGACAAGAACATGGAGAGTTAGAAAAACGCCTGATGAGTTTGTGAGATGTGAGAACATATTCATGTCTCATTTTCCTGGTAGTTTCTCAGACTGTGGGAATAGACAAGGTCAGCTCATTGTGATGTAAAAGCCAAGGGAAACTTTTCATGACCCAAAAGTGTGATATGGGTGTTGCTTATGTGTAGTGTGTAATAAGAGAGAACCTAGGATTTTAAGATCAATGACTTTTTAATAGTAGTATACAAATGGAGAAGGGGACAAAAAAATAAAAAAAAAATAAAAGAAACTCAAAGGTAATAAGATAGTTTCAAATTAAACACAAGGCAGATATTCCTAACTATGTCAGCTATTCAATAGATTTTTCTCTTATATGGGTTAATGTCCTATCACTGACTGAGATGCAAACATTGCTGACATGAGGGATACCATAGCGAAAAGATCAACTTAAAGATCCTCAGCTGGGTACAAGCACCATGGACTTCTTGGGCCTTTCTCTGGCTTCACAATTTTACTCTTCTACCATCCCATGTGAAGAAAACATCCTGATAAAAAACTCTTTCACAATAGCCAGCCCTGTAGCCTCCATAAAATGGATGCTTTCTCTGGACACGCATGTTTCCAGCCACACACACACTTGCACTGAGGCTTTTAAAATATCCGCAATGTCAGGAAGGTGTGTATTTAGGACAACTGGATCTGTCAGAGTAAATGCTTTCAAGATGTCTCTGGTGACCATGTATTTCATTAGGGTTTCCATTTGCACTCGGTATAATTAGTCCTAAGGTTGTAACCTTATTCAGAAAAATGAAGCATCAGAGGATGCTACTAAATTAATCTCCTGGCTATGAAGATGTCACTCCAGAGACTAAGATGCAAACATCAGGGCTACTGTTGTCTTTGTAATGACTTTTAAAAATAATAAAAAAAATATGATGATAAATATTGTGTTTTACAATTACCAGGAAAATAAATATGTAATTATAACAATGACATTTATCTAAAAGACTTGGTCTCAGTCTCCTGTATTATGATCTGAGAAAGTATACATATAATGATTTACCCTTAAATATCTCCCACAATGCATTGCCTTACAGCCTGTGATGCAATCATTAAAATCCTATCGTGATTTCCAGTTAGACATCATAAATTAAACACCTACATTTATCTCTTATTCCTTCTTGAAACTACTCTAGGCTGGAACATCAGAAGAAGCAAAAACCAATAATGATATAGAAAAGATAAGAGTCAATGAAAGATGTCAACAAAACTTGAGGAAATAGAATGTGATAAATAGGGAGTTACTGGCTGAGCATCTCAAATGAAATTGACACCCGAGTGCCTACAAAGAAATATACAAATATTGGAAAGAGGATTCATGGCAGAGGCCAGGATGTGCTTAAAATTTAGTGACATCTGAACCTTTGATGATAAAATCACCAAGTTAGAGTTCGAAATTGGAGTATAGGGGGCAATCTCTGTAGGAGTAACTAAAAACCCAGGTGCCGTCTTTACCTTCTGCAACGAAGGAACTAAACTTGCCAATGGGATCAAAAGACTGTAGGTTTGTTTTCTCAAGCAATGAGACCATAAAGCTCTGATCTTAGAAAGAATAGCTTTACCTAAAGGTCAAGGTAAAAATGTTACATCAAAAATAGATTAGGCTGTATAACAAATTAAACAAGTTATTCAGATCCTGGCCTACTCTTCCTTATCTTCCAGAATGCTGGGAAATCAAGCTTTCACTTCTGCAGTCAGTCTATGAATGTCTCATGGAATACTCCAGTCTAGATGGATAAGCTAGATGGATTTAGCCAGAATGACATCCACCATTTGATAATTTCTTCTTATGAACACAAATTTTACATCTGTTTTTAATGTCTCATTCGTAATTATAAATGGACCACAATTAATCATTCAGTATTTTTGGAAGGCCTGAAAAATAAGAATAAAAGAGAGGTCAAAGCAAAGGGTTAAAAAAAAAAAAAAAGACCACCAGAAGTATAAATAATGTAAGTTTCAAAAGAAAATTTCCAAAAGTCCAAAATGGCTTTTCCAGAGAGGAGTGAAAACATTGCATTTACAAAGTGAACCTTGGCTGCTTTGCAAAAAAAGAACATTCTAAGAATAAGAAAAAGCTATTGGAAATGAAAAACTTAGAGCAGTAATGTAAACTTTTCAACCCAAGGAATAGATGTTAAAGAAATCTTTGAAAAAGCAGAACAAAAAGGCAGAAATAGAAAATAAAGGAGATGATAAGAAAACCAAGACATCAGTCCAAGATTACAGCACAGGAATGATAAGAGTTACATAAATGGAGGAAAATAAAAGTGAATCAATGTCATTATCATAGAAATAATGCAAGAGAACTTCTAAGATCTAAAGGACATGTTTCCAGGTTTTTTTTTTAAAGACCCCACCACCAAATATTACGTAGAATAAGTGAAAATAGACACTCAGCAAAAAATATCATTGTGGAGTTACAGAATTTGGAAGATAAAGAGCCTAAGGTCCCATAGATAAAAAAGGAGGAGGAGGAGTTAAAAACAGAGTCACATTTTATTCCTAAAGAGATATTTTAAGCTAAAGAAATTTGAGAAAAGTTTTTAAATTCATAAAGACAATAACCTTCTACTTAAAATCTAATAGCCAGCCAAACAATCAAATACAAAGGAAAATAAAGACATATTCAGGCATGCTAAGTTTCAAAAAATGTATCTCCCATTCATGCTTTCTCAGAAAGCTACTCTAAAATATGTTACATCTGAACAGATATAAGATCCATGGGACTTCAACAGCAGAGGAGACACTGGAGTTTTCCTGACGATAGTGAAGGGAAATCCTAACATTATAGAGTAGAGGCCCAGTGCATGACATTTGTGCACTGGGGTGAGGGGTGTGATCCCCTCAGCCTGGTCTGCATTCTCACAGTCCCGAACCCCTTGGGGAATGTCTACCTGCTGGTGGGATCAGGCCTAAGCCAGCAGTTGGACATCCCTCTCGCAGTCCCGGGCTCTTGCAGTTGGGGATCCCTCACTCCTTACCACCCACCTGCAGGGGAGGCAGGAGAGGCTCCTGCTACCACTGCTGGGATCACCAGCCTTGAGCTTGGCTTCTGGCTGAGTGGTGCTCCCCCTGTGTGAGTGCACTGACCACCATGGGGCAGCTCTTGCATTGAGTGTCTGTCCCCTGGTGGTCAGTGTGCATCATAATGACCAATCATTCCGTAGTTTGGTGAATTTGCATATTATGGTTTTATTATATAAGATTACATAGGATGTTTCCAGCCTAAATTAAAGCAAGAAGATAGAGAGCTGGAGGAGAGATGAGTCTAAAAGAAAACAAACATAATTGATTTGTATTATATGATATTCATAACTCTATTCAGAGATTATCTGTTCTATCAGAAAATTTGGGGATGAATTAGAAAACTAAACAACAATAAAAAGATAATTATGAACATCAGAAAAAAAAGAAAAAAAATTGGCAAGTTATTATATTTTAAGCCTGGTTCATGATTACATAGTCTAGTTGATAGACTAGTAGCACTGTGTGTGTGTGTGTGTGTGTGTGTGTGTGTGTGTGTCTTTATTTTTCCACCTTAGGCTGGTGCTCTTTGGGAAAGGAACTTCATCTTCTGCTTCTCTAAGTCCCCACACCCATAAACTGATGTCTCAGTGAAAACAACAACAACAAAACCCAAGGCACTGAACAAACCTTTCAATCACTTACATTTGGATTAGGGCTAGCGCATAGGGGAATCCAATGATGATCACCACAGACAAGATACTTAAAACAGTAATATGAAATCTAATAACTAGTTGTTTCTTGGATGGTAAAATTTGCTGGTCACTGTTCTACAGATTAATCTACCTTAACTCATTTAAACATTAAAAAACATCAAAGTTGAGTAGTATTATTATTTTTACTTGACAGATGAGAAAATTGAGGGACAGTGAGGTTAAATGTGACCAAAATGAAGGTGAGGGGACATTGTGCTCCTCCATGCCTTCCCAGACATTGTGTCTTGATTTTCACTGGTGACACTGTCCACAATGTCCTTCTTTACCTCCATGTCTCAGCCCTCTCTGGAGTCCAGACTCTGAGGGCAGGCAGCTTGTGTCACACATCTCTTTGCATCACTCATTTCTAGGCAGAGCATCTTGCATGAACTGAGCGCTCAGAACTGAGGTAGGAGCTGAGCAAATGAGCAAGCTGTGATGGATGAGGAGCCCTGCTGTGTAATCTCCAACATAACACAGTCAGACAGAGTCCTGGGAAATTGGGGCAGACATGGCTCTATATATGCCATTTGCCATTAAATGATCCTAAATAATTGTTTAAATATGCAAATTCCAGTCAAAACGTTTTATGTGATGTAGGCAGAATACATTTGGAACAGCTTTAAAACTTTCCCCAAAATTAAACCAAGAGTATTCACAGATATCTTTTTGTGTTAATCTATGTTATCAATGGCTTACCTTTTGGGGATTTGAATCAATATAACTCAGGAGGGTTTTCACATGAATTTTTATAACAGGTACAATTAAATGGTTTTGGCTAAGTTTCAATAGGTAAGGAAAATATTGAAGAAAAACAGCTTTACTCGAACATTTAATATAATGTTGTGACTTTCTCATGTTGCCACATATGTAAAGAGTTGAGGAAAGACAGATTTCTTAAATGGTGGACCAGATACTGGTTGTCTTAATTCATAGCAGCAATTAAATGCTGTACAGTTCAAAGCTCTGGTTTGCTCTCTTCTGATTAAATGAGGTTCCTGGTTTTTGTTGTTTTAATATTTGTTTGTTTTTCTGTGTCAGTCCTTCCCAGTTTATCCTACAATCAATACATGCTTTGCTTTTTGTCTTTACCAAGCTGGGGGACTTTCAAATTATCATCTGGGTTCCGGTTCTTCAGATAGGAGGCATTTCAGTCTGCAAAGACGTCTGAGCCCTTTGCTGTGTGTATTAATTAGAGTTGGTTTCCTGATCTTTGCTGTCAGTTTCCTCTGCTCCACAACATGAGAGACAGTGATGCTCAGAGGTCCCTGGAGACCATTTCCAGTTGCATTACTGATTTATTTTTGTCTTGACCAGATGGCTTCAGGTTCCTGTGACTGTACAGGGGTCCTTTTGATTACCCTATTTATCTCTCCCAGTGCTCAATTTAAGGGTCAAATCTCATGTAACACATTTGCCAGAAAGATAAACCATTCAAGATCACTGCTGTTTGGACACCATGCTTCTGACATATGCTCTGTGCCTCATTACACACCGAAGTTATTAGATTTAATACATGTTTTTATAAACTCCATAACAAAGGCAGGCAGGGTTTTTGTTGGCCTGTTTGCCAATTCTTCAAAATGTGCAGCCAATGGAATGGCGGGAACCACAGGGCTTCACAGGAAGGAGGGGACTCGGGTCCCTGCAGGCTCCCTCATGGAGGCCTTCCTCATCTTTATGGAGGCAGCCATGAAAAAGATGAGCAGAACATTTTTAATGAAACCAATAAAAATGCAAAAGAAGATTTAATGTTTAAAGAAATAATAAATCAAAACTGACAAATGAAATGCAATATTTCACTATGAGATTGAGGAAATCAATTCCTCCAAAGGGCACACTTGGCTTATGTTAAAAAAAAAAAAAAAGAAAATTCCCACATACTCACACAATAGAAGCTATCATATCAGGCGAGGTTAAATAAACTCTAGTTAATGGATTTTTAAAACCTTGGAAAACATGCAGAAAGCCAGACAATAGAGTCTCATGGCATTTGAACACACACACACACACACACACACACACACACACACGCACATATCTATGATCCATGAATCATAGATTACTATGATTAGGACTGTAGGTAGGGGTTAAGGTGTCAAAAAAATTGTCCATTGTTCAAGAAGCTGTGTGGGCTCAGGGTTGCCTAATTGTCAGATTATTTATGTGATTGCTAAATCATTTCCCTTTAAGACTTCTCATGAAATGAATATAAGGGAATCATAAAAATGGAAATAGTACATTGGCCTCCACTTTTAGGAAGAATTTAGAAAACCAAATGCTTTGGGCCCATCTCATCACACTTATGTAGAGTGACCCTGGTAAGAATTAACTTTAGCAAAAAGTATCCCTGCCTCATAAGGGCTCACAAGTCAAAGAAAAATTGTCACTCATGCTAGAAATTATAATATGGTGCAGTTCATAGCTGGGGCCATAACAGAGGTTGAAATGTACAATAAAAATGGGCCCAGGTGTCTCAGAATGGCTTTCAGAGATGTGATTTGATGTAGACCTTGAAGAATGAGATAGAATATAGCAGGTTGATGTAATTTGCGGAACAGAGATGAGAGTGACAGGTATAGAATGATTTCAATAGTACAATTAGTTAAAGATAGAAGCAAAATAGTGAAAGGAATACAGGGTGGGCCAAAAGTAAGTTTACAGTTATTCGTATGAAAAGTAATACAATAAATAATAATGTAAGAATAAACCCTTTTGCATATTCACAACTATAAATCTATGTTTCCCCACCTTGTTTTTGAGAAGCAGGAAGCAGTATGAGAGAATAGAGGGCAGAAGGGTAATATCCACTCTAGATAACAATGGAACTGAGACAAATGGATGTATATGGGCTGCTTAGTGTTGGCCCCATGCCAGGGGGTTACTATGCTTTTTCACATTTAGTCCTCTCCACAGTTCTTCAAGGCAGGTATTAAGTTCATTTTATAGCTGAGGAGTCTGAGGCACTACAAAGTTATGTCATTTTCCCAATGTCCCCGAGCTAATAAATATAAGTGCCAAGATAGCAAGATGTCACCTCTGTGTGACTCTGACATGGGGACATGTGGAATGCTGTCCTGGTGCCAGATAGGACTTGAGCTTCATCCCCCGCTGAATGGGCTTCTCTCCTTCATGTATTCTCCTTCTTTCCTCCCACTTACCATGTCCCTGTCCCTCCCCCAAATTATCTGATCCTGCTATTGCCACAAACCTCCTGTGACATGTCCAACCCTCAGTGACTCATTTTTGTTAACGATAGCAGTTCTAGTTCCATACACCATGACTTCCTTGGATTATTCTCGTTCATGTACGTGTTTCTAAATTTTATTTAAAGGAAGAAATTATTTTCTACATTTTAAACCATCTTCCACAAAGTTTAGAAGTTAATTCCCCTATGCTGGTCAATTGATGGGTTAGGGCTTTAAGATTCTACTCAGCCTCCCTCTAGAAGCTTGCCAATTGACGCCATATTGAATGGCTTCCTCAACGGCCAAGTTCTAGAATGCAAGTTTTCTTAGATCTTAGAACACACACAGTTTCACTTAGTTCTTGCAAGGTGTTGCCTACTGGACTCAGAGATATTGGGGAATGTGACCAGAGTCACCCAGTGCCAGTGCAGAGATGGGAGAGTTAAGAATTGAACATGAATTTGTCCTTTTGAGCCAAGATCTCCTCTGTGTGGTACTATCTCCTCTCTATTTTCACTGGATCATTCCTCTAGCAGGTTTTTCTTAATCCTTGCAAACTTTTCTTAATATCTCTACATTGTTTAATTAAAACAAACATGTGAGCATTTCTTTCCATGGTCTTTAAAGTAAGTGCATACATAAAAACTGATTTTAGGACAATATAAACTAAACATTCACATGGATAACACTCGATTCTATCTTAAATACTTGGAATGAGGAGAAGATACATACATATACTCCAAATAGCTAATATCTTTGGCTTTATAAAACACATTTTTACCATGTTGTAGTAACCTTTTCAAAAATGTATGTATTTTAACAGCATTTATTAAAAACACTTTAAAATACATTCTTACAGACATTCATTTTTTTACTATAAGGCAATAGATTTGTTCACTGTTTGTGGGTGTTTTTTTTTTTCTTTCTGTTTCTTCCTTCAAATGCATGTCAGCTGTCACATACCCTTCTGTCATCAGGCATATATCTAAGAGTCCACTTCTAGGTCACTGCTTCTAATTCCTGTGGGAAGAGACGCTAGCAAAGTGAGCTTGTTAATGAAATCACAATGCCTGAATGAGGCCCGAGGGAATAAAATGTACAGCGTCAGTGCCCAGACTTTGTCACAGCTGTTTTAGGAGCTTAAAGGCCTTTTGTGACATCTCCCTTGTCCATGTCTCTGGTTGAGCTGGCTGAAATCTGATACCTTGGACAGATATGGTAAATATAAATTCTGTGTCCAGGGACTCTCCTGGGAGGGAGGTCTTTGTTTTGAGATCTCAACAAAGGGATACACAGTTATTTTGATACTTAAATTCATAATCTAATTTTGGAGGAAAAAAGCACACAACACGCTCCAGATATATTATCTATGGAGTAGGTAAACATTGAAAAGAATTTATGACCAGGTAAGTGTGGAGCCAATGCTCATTTGCATAAGTGAAAGACACGGTCTGGAACATACTCCTGGCTGGGCATTCCCAAGGAGGAGAGAGTGAGGAAGTCCCACACAGGATGGTTAGTAACTTAGGGGGCTTGATGTCTAACCAACAAAAGATGCTGTGACTTTCTTCAGAGGGAGGGAAAGGTTAGATCTCAGAGTCCCTGGATCTTCAAGGCACAAAGCTCCCGGGGCTGGTGTGGACTCACAATGCCTTTGGGATTCTTAGTGGCTGCTCCTTATTCAGACTTGTGACTGTCAGCCCTTCACAAAGCCAGCATCTCTCTGAAGTCCCTCCTTATAAAGCTTTGTGAAAAATTTGGACAACTTAGGACACACACACAGGGGAGGAAAAAGGCACAAAAAATAAGAGGGAGATGAGAAAGTAGGTATATTCTATTTTTCTGCAGTTGGCCTTTATTTTTTAAATAACCTTGTGCAACTTTACCATTTTCCCTAGGACTGATTTTCCTCTGCTTGTTCCCTTTTTCTTCATTATTTTAATGGCTACATCTTTGCTCTGATGTGTCAATGGGAGTGGAAAATCCTGTGAAGCCAGGGCTTAATGAAATGCCAGCTGGAACAGAGGGATAAAGTTTCTTTGGAAAAGCTTCAAAGGGATGCACGCTGGGCGAGCTCTGGGACAATGGTGCCCAGGCCTGAGGACAGGGACAGCCTGGCCAGCTGGCCCAGCCTGGCCCTAGCGAGGCATGAAAGGATGAGGACCCACGTCGCTGAGCAGTTGGGGGTGTGGGATGGAGGATTTAAAACACACCTGCACACACAGACTGACTGTATCCATATATTTCACAACAGATAATATTCTCATGAAATGAGGGGCCAGCAGGTGACTCCTGCTGAAAGAAGTGTGAGCTAATTTGGCTCAACACCTTGGTTTCCTGGACGAAGCCAGGCACCTCTTTCTCCACACCTCCTTTTAGAATGAATTTTGCATTTCCTTTTAGAGAAGAATTACTACGGAAACCTTCATTTTGATAGGTCTTGAAAGAGATTGATGAACACCCATTGGTCATGTTGGGTCAGTGGCATTTCTCTTCCCTTTTTTGGTGAATAAAGCTGGCGAAGTGACTAGGAAATGGGCTATCAATCTAGAAAGCTCAAATGTCACATCTGGTTGTCTGCCCATTTAGGCGCAGGTTTCAAAAACCTTCTTTATTTTACATGACATCAAAATAATCAGCTGTAGTTTGTGCTCAGAAACGATTATTGGGAAACTTTAAGAAACCTCAGTCTTCTAACTGGTTTACTTAGATGCATTAACACACTTTGTATAAGACTTTTGGTATGGTCTTACCTTGAGTGTTAGGTTATTGAGGCCATTTGAACAATTACATGGACTCTCTCCTTTTAATAAGTTAACTTTTAAATTTCTTAAAACTGTGGGGATGGGGAGTTATGTCTTTCCAAATCGTGTCTTCTGAAAGCTTGTAGTCTAGAACAAACAGAGAAAAGATAATTTTCACCCATAGCCCTTGCTTATGAGAACTGACAAAATAGGGTGTGAGATATGTTTTATGTTCCAAACAACATATATTTACTGATAAATCAAGATTGATGTGGTCCTTCTGGCCTAGAAAAAAAAATAAATTATGGACCTTTGTTCAGCTGAGTTCCATAAGCAGGTATAAATCACCCACTATTTGTAGCTATTGAGCTATGTGCTGCGTAATGCATCCAAATAAGAGATGGCCCCACCTTTAGCGGGCTTCCTTGTGGGCAAGAGAGATAAGATTGTACACACAAAATTTCATTTTTGTTGGTTGAAAACAGTAGAATAGCAGAAATTTCATATGGCCCAATCTAATTTTAGAATAAATTCTAAAAAAGACATATGTATAGGATTATGTAGCTTTTGGTCAAGGCTTCCTGAAGGAGATGCCATTTGAGTCTGATTGGTACAGACAGAGGAAAATATATTTCAGGGAAAATTCCATACACAAAAGCCTAGAGGAATGCGGTGACATGGTATATGCGGACAACTACAAAAATATAGTATAATCATTTAAAATCATTCAAGTGTTGCAGAAGACCAAAGAAAACCAAAGACGCTTCTAAGAAAAAGGAATGGACTCAGGGAACAGCCTTCCAAATCAGAGTGAAGAAACACGAATGGGGCTTTTCCTTTATATCTCCCTCCCTGTGGTCTTTGTCCCACAAACCTGGATTATGCTTCCAGTCTTTTTCTCAGACCTTGCAAGAAGGCCCCCCAGTGTTGGGGTTCTCCAGGCCAGATCTGATGGTCTTGCCTAGTGCTAGTGTTAATAACCCTCCCTCCGGGGCAATGCACTGTTCACAGTAACAGGTTCTGCAAGACCAGTATCTGGGAAGGAGAGAGGGACTTAATTGTAGATTACCAGGAATGTACACTGAGCTTGCTGGCTTGGATTCAGATACTAGCCCCAAATATCAGGGGTGCATTGGAATTAGCCCTTTTTAGCCTTCTCACAAGGAGATAGAGCTTATCTGAGGATGATGCCAGAAAGGTCATTAGGACAAGAACAAGGACTGCCAGTGTCATGCCTGGGCTTGATTCTGTAGATTAGGGGGAGACAAAGGAGCTTTTTAATGACTAAGCGATCAGGCCAAGTACAGAATGTTGGGCACATTGTTCTGGTTCTCCTGTGGAGGAGACATTAGAGGTGGGGGATGATGTTATCCACTTGCTCCCTACCCCTGCCACACACACACACACACACACACACACACACACACACATGTTCTCCATACTTCTATGACTTGCAGGATGTCCACTATGGCCTGCACTGCTCAGGGGCCTTACCATCTTACTCTTGGAGGGGGGCTTGGCAATGGAAGGCCTGAAGGTCAGGCAGACTTATTCCCCCAGTTCCTCTAGGCCTCCCCATGCACTCCTCTGTGACCACTGCACCCATCAGGCAGCCATCTACTTTGTCACCAGCTATCACCAGACTCCTTCATAGGTGGTCATTGCTTGCTGTTCTGGTTAGTTTGGGTTCTTCAGCCTGTTCTTTGGTTTCTTGAGCCCACCCATCACCTATGGAAATGGTCCCTTTATTAAAATCTCTTTAATTAACCTCCTTGAGCTTAACATCTCATTTATTGCCAGGCTTTGATAGAAGGTCAAAGATGGATTCAGAAAGGTTTTTTGTTTTTGTTTTTTGTTAATTTTTTAAGATTTTTAATTCATTTGTTTAGAGAGGAGTGGGGAGAGAAACTATGATGTGAGAAGAAAACATGGATCAGCATCCTCCTGTGTATCCACTTCCAGGGATCAATCCTGCATCTTGGGCATGTTCCCTGACTGGGCATCAAAACATCAATCATTTGGTGGATAGGATAATGCGCAACCAACTGAACCATACCAGCCAGGGTGAGACAGAAAGTTTAATTAGGAGCATGCTGTGATAGTTTAAATGAAAGTAATACAGGGCTAGAATATATCATATGTATTAAAAATAATTTAGGATGTAAAAATGAGTCTGATTAGATTGGATTCTCTAAAACCAATCAATATGGATCCACTTTTACAGGGGTAGTCAGGAGACTAGAAAAGAGGTTCCAAGGGGCATAGGTCAGTGTTCAGTGGTTTATAGGGCAATGGCTAGAGATACTAAAGTGATTGCTGATCCTAAAGCAAGAACGATTTGAGTCCGGTCTTATCTACCTCAAAGACTTACAGTGTTCTGTATTATAAAGCACTATACCCAGGTGAATTCTATTATATAAGTACAATAATTCATATATTTCCACATCGTTTCATTTAAGACTTCGTTTTTTTCTCAAAATGCTCAGTCTTGCATCTTTATTTACCCACTTTTGGCACTTAATAAGGAGAAAATAACACCATTGTCTCTGAAGTAGCTTTTACCTTCAGTGGCTTCTATGGATGGATGTTTCCCTTGAATTATGGTGATAGGGCCACTTGCCAATGCACTCAGAGAGGACACAGCTTAGTTCAAGATAAAAATTGAACTGAGAGCCTAAAGGTAAATATCCCTGTTTAGCTCTCACCACCATTCCTTTGATCTAGTACATGAAATTTCTAGAGAAATTAGTACTTGGATAGTCAACCAAGCATTGACTTGATTTCACTGTTCTTAGTGAAAGTACCACCATCCCAATGAAACAACATAGAAAAAAAAATTCAAATGCCTAAAAGACTCTGTATAGGAAGACTTTATTTTCTTAGCTTCCCTGTAGGTGCTTTTGTAGGAGTCTATGGCCCCTGCTGTGTGATGAAGTCCTTTGATGCTTTGACTAAGCCTGGGGGTTCTGCTCACAGACAGAGTACCCAAGAGCAGAGCAGGTTTTTTAGCTGCCACTGTAACAACAGCTGCTCACCCTTGATCCAAGGTGCCATAAACTGCCATGTCCTGACAACATCAAAACACCTTGTTGTCCACTTAAAGGCCATAGAACACTTCCAAAGCACTAAAAGTAAATTCACAACTTGAAATCCCTCCTTGCTTAATATAAACTTTTCAAACTTCAAGAACAAAATGCCTTGTGCAGAGTCCCAAAGCTACACACTTGGATCCACCAGAGTTCTCATTGCCTCCGTGGTTATTTGCTCCACCAGACTCAGTCTTTAATTAATCAATCAGAGGCCTGGTGCATGAAATTCATGCACTGGAAGGGGGAGTTGTCCCTCAGCCCAGCCTACACCCTCTCCAATCTGGGACTCCTTGGGGTATGCCTGACTTCTGGTGTAGGCCCAATCCCTGAGATTGGGCCTATACTGGCAGTCAGACATCCCTCTCACAATCTGGGACTGCTGGCTCCCAACTGCTCACCTGACTGCCTGCCTGCCTGCCTGATTGCTCCTAACTGCTTCTGCCTGCCAGCCTAATCATCTCCTACCCACTCCCCTGCCAGCCTGATCCATACCTAACTGCTCCCCTGTTGGCCCAATTGCCCCCAACTGCCCTCCCCTCCTGACCCAGTCACCTCCAACTGCCTTCCCCTGAAGGCCTGGTTGCCCCCAAGTGCCTTCCCCAGAAGACCTGGTTCCCCCCTAACTGCCCTCCCCTGCTGGACAGCTTGTGTTGGTCATCTTGTGACCACATGGGGGTGGCCATCTTGTGCAAGGGCCTGGTGGTAAATTTGCATATTACCTCTTTATTATATAGGTTTATTATATAAATATTACCAGACAAGCACAAAGATGTTGAGACCCTAAACTTACTCTACAGAAAGTGCAGTTATCCTCATTCCACTTCTGCTTTACCTGGTAAATTCCCACCACTGTAATTGGCATCTTTGTTTTTATCATGAAGCCATTAAGATTTTCTTCCCCACAATACAACAAGGAGACTACAGTGAAAATGTTGGGAAGACTTAAGTTTCTGGTATGAAGAGAAGGCTTGTGTGTAAGTCCATTTATTGGGACACCTATTAGTAAACTCTGCTGGTAAAACTGCTAGTGACGAGACATGCCCCATGACTCAGAGGAGTTCAAGGTTCATTAGAAATCTCCAATACTCTGCTTGCATCTTGCTGAGATGTATTTTTATAAAGGCATTTTTGTAATTGCTATAATTAAAACTGATTGAATTTCAGAACCACTTTTCAGCCTTTACTTCTGGGTTAATCTTTATAGACAGAGAAACTTGGGACTATGGTTACAACATGCTTGATGAACTTTCATTCCTTCTTTCCTGGGCAACCACCACCTGCAGTTCTCAGAGGAAACTACCCATCCATGTCCCCACTGCCCTGCTTATTTTAATTTGCATAGAAATGCATGCCTCCTTACCTGAAAACTTCGTATTACACATTTTATTTTTATAACTTCTGGTTCTGAGAAAAGGATGCTCAAGTTAGGAGCCTTTTATTTTTTCCTAGATAAAAAGGCAGATATGGAGATATTTTCTAAGTCTGCCATCTTAGTAACTCAACTATTTTAGGAAATCCTTAAGAAGGGCTTGTTGAAGCTGAATTTTGGCGCTTAACAGCATCTCAGGAGCACTTGAGGGTGTATATGAATGCCAAAAATGTTCCACAATGTAGAAGAGATCATCTCTATGAAATAATAAGCATTGTGCTTTCATTACGGGTGGGGGGAAAATTATTTCAGCTGGATATGTTAGATGATGAATTTAGATACTTTTTTTTTGTTGGCCTAGTCACTCCTGAGTGCTCAGCGTCTGGCTGGGACTGAACCACATATGTGAGCAAGGCAGAGGGATAGTCAATGTTCTTTAAATATGGTAAACACACACACACACACACACACACACACACACACACACACACTTGAAACATATGATGCAAATTAGATATAATAACTAATTAGGTAAGTTCTCCAGATACAAAAATAATGGGATAAAATGATTCCCAGTGTAACAAAGCTGCTGTATATATGATCTCTTAGGAACTCTTTGGCAGTTTTGTGGCATAAACCAATTTAGGCATCTAACAGAAAGTTTAATGTCAGCCGTGAAAAACACACTCACATACACAACTGCAATGCACATTAAGAGAGAGTGTATAGGTTCCCTAGACCACATCTATAACACTTCCCCCTTGCCTGGGACTCTGTCAAACCCAAATTAAGATATTCACCTGGCTAGGACTCTTCCCAGCTCCAAATATGAGGTGATTTTGGTTCTTCAGTATTATTCTCAGCTTTGGCTGCAACCTACTCTTTCAAACTAATCACCTGCTAAACTCTATCATGAACCTTCTACCATCAGGTCAGGAATATAGCTTGGTTTGCTCTGGTGTACTAGTTACTTTTCACCTGCATACTTTGCCCATGCTGTCATTCCTCATTGATGTATGTATTCACACATGTTTATGGTGCCTCAACAAGGTGGCATGTCTGAGATGCATCAATGAACAAGACAGACCAGAAGCCCTTTCCTTATGGAGGTTACTCTATTCTACAGGAATAACTTCTTCGTCTTGTCTTCCACTGTCCTACCAATTTGTCAAACCAAGATAGAGTTCTGGCTCTTCTGTGTTTTCTGTCCATTAAATTTATTTCCTCTGAAATTGTTTTACTTTCTAAAATGTGAACCACCTGTTTTGTCTTCAGCAAGTAATACCTCCATTGAGTGTAAGCTTGCCTGTATATAGTTACTACATCTACTTAGTCTGAGGCACCTCTTTAAATTCTCACGATCCTGCCATATTTCTTTGCTCTCTCTAGAGCACCTGTTAGGTACTCAATGCATTTTGACTGATTGATGATCATACATGCTATCCTTTCCTATAACAGCTATAAGAGAAATTATCTTAGGAGAAATCTCATATTTGCATGGCTTTTTAAACCTTGTATTAACATATATTATTCTAGTTCATTCTCAGGTAAGTGGGAGAAGTGGTGTCATTTCCATTTTCAATACAGGAAAGTTAAAGGAAATTCAGTGACTTGCACAAAGTCATAGAACAAATTAGTCCCCAAACAAAGAGTAGATTCAAAGAGTCTTGAGTCCTATCTTGTGCCTAGTTTTTTTTTTTCCATATTCCATAGGGCTCCAGTGTTATGAAACAACCCATCAGAAAGTGCAATCAATACTTAGGTAGAACAAAATGTGGTGTACAAAATTTTTCAATTACTTGTAAAGGGGTGGGAGATATACAAATGTGATTGAAATCTGCAGGTAATTCAAAGATTTCCATTTGATTCAGTATCTTCCTCCACATAACGAAGACAAGTGGCTTAATACGATACTCTCCTCCTTTTCTCTCTGATCCTATATTTATGTTTGTAGAAGACAATTCAAATTCCACTGCCCACAGTTACAGATCATATCCTTAATGGAGAAGCTCACTCTGTAATCTTGACCTTGATTGTGAACTTACCTATATGAACTTCAAATTACCTAGAGAGAAAATAGGGCTAATAACTTTCCCCTAATGCCTCATGAAATAATAATGGGGTGATATTGAGAATGTATGGTATATTGATTAACATAAAGTCAAAAGCACCATATAAATGAAAGGTCCGCTACAAGAGCCAGTTCCAACAAGGTGTTTTCCCAACTACAAATACATATATGGATTTTTACTTCTCTAGATTCACAGAGTACAAAACATTCATCCTATGGAGTGGTACTTACATACAGTCTTGTTGCTAATCAAAATATCTTCTTCTTCCTCTAATAGAAAGATTATAGTAATTCATTCATATAATCCTTCAATATTTTCAGTCATTTCATTGATATGATTTCACTAGGTTCTAAATAAACCCATTAGTGTTAGTCCATATGACTACTATGGTGTCCATTCCTCAAGGGTAGTGGTGACTTGCCCAGTCAGCTGGTATAGAACTAGAACAGCCCTTCATTCCATAGGCATTGATCTTTGTTTAGGGCTAACCCCCACTCATTCATATAGGAAGCATATTTCAATCAGATCCTAAGAGGTAATTTTTTCTTTAGCCTCACACCATGCTCATAGAAGTTTCAAAATGCTTGATGGAATGATGAATTCATGACTCCAAAGAGCATAATTTGTCATTCGATAAAAGTATATATATATAAGGATTTTAACCTGTTTAAAATATTTATTTTCCAACCATCTATTGTCTATCTAAATGTAAAGTATAAGTGTAAGACAGAAGAATATGTGACATTTAAGTAATGGGCATAGTAAAAGTTCTGTACATGTGATTACCTCATTATGAAGTCAGTTTTGGACTATGATTTCTATACCCAAAGGGGAAGAAATGTGTGATTGTAAATGTTATTTCTATTTAAAGCACCAATATGCTTAAGCAGCTACAATGGTTTTCTTTAATGTGTTGAAAGGCAGGATGGCTTGGAGACATGGAGGCTATCTCTCAGCTTCACAATTGAGGAGCTGTGTGACATTTGTCAAACCAATTAACCTCTCTGTGTTTGAGAGTTTCCACGTTTTAAAGAGGTTAAAATAATACTTGTTTTCTATAGCTGTCTACACTCACCAAGTGAAAGACATGTCTTAGGGGAGCTAAGGCAATTATTCAGATGGTTCAGGCCAAAATAAATCCTGCCATGAAGAAAAAGAAAAAAAGTGTACACTTGAACCTCAGCTGTCCAGCTTCCCTGTCGACATCAATCAAACTCACAGAATAAATAGTTCAACCCTTTGCTTCCCTTGTTTATGTTACAAAAGCACCTTTAGGGGCATATAAGCTTGTTAAGACCAATAAGTGAATCATTAATGGTTTTAAGCCACTTATCATATAACCACGGATATTTGAAACACAAGGAGATTCTGGATTATTGGAATGCCTGAGTTTTAAAAATATATACATTTCCCAAAGTCACCTTCAAAATTAGCATCAAAAGGGAAAGAGGGAAAAACAGGAACGTAGATTTGCTTTTGTGTCCAGTTTGTGCTAGACAGTGTGGCAGGTGTTTCATTTGTCTTCTTATTTTATTTGATCTTCACTACAATAGTAGGATGTACAGAGTTCCAAAGGAGGAAACTGAGGCTCAAAGACAGGGAGGAGCCCCAAATCACACAATCAATACCTGGCACTCTGAGGCCTGGAACCTCATTCCAAATCCATGAGCTATATAACATATCATACCTGCCAGTGCATGCAGATATAATTCAATAAAATTCAATAAAAATCAGTAATTCCCTACAAAGTCCTAAGTATGATGCCAGGAGCTGAACACAGTCATGTGAATGAGGCCTAGACCTACTGTCATGGACTCTTGTCTGCCCAAGGTGACACACATTAAACCTGACAGTAATGCAGCGGGAGCCGTCTGTACGGGAGTACAGAGAAGGGGCTGAACCACAGGTTCCTACAAGTGCCTTGAAGGGACATAGGGAAATATTATCTCTTGGATCCAGGATGCATTCTCCTCTTACATTAGATCACAGGTTAGGAGAAGAGACTAGCCTACAGGGTTTCTCTGTGCAGAGAAGATAATGATTGACACTTAAAACATGGAGGACGGGTTTTGAACCCCAACCACATCTTGTACAATGTATTACATCAGGCACAAGTGGCTTAACTTTTCTGAGCCTCAGAGCCTGCCTGGGTAATGGAAAAGGCTGCTTCACAGGGATATTGTGATAATAATAAATTCAGAATCCCTTATATATTACCTGTCCTGCTCATTACTAAAGAAGATACCACCATTATTAGTCTAATTTTTTCTTCTTAAAAATATGTGATGGGCAGTTTACAAATAGTCCACTAAGATTCATTAGACCTTAAAGAGTTAGTTCTTTATCTGCTAGGTTTATTGTACTTGAACTAAATCATTCATGAAAACATATATATATATATATATATATATATATATATATATATATATATATATATATATATATCTTAGGCATCTTCTCACAGTTCAAGACCCCTCAGGGGATGTCCACCTGTCTGCCTAGACCTGCTCCCTGAGGGATCTGGCCTAAGCTGGCAATCAGATATCCCCCTGGCAGCCCAGAAGCCCTCAGGAATTGTCCAACTGCAGCATAGACACCCTCTCTGTGGGGAGTGGGCCTAAGTCACAGTAGGACATCCTTAGTGCTACCGAGGAGGCAGGAGAGACCTTTGCCACCACTGCTGTGCTTTGTGCTCACAACTATCAGGTCAGCTTGCGGCTGAGTGGAGTTCATCCTGTGGGAGGACACTGACCACCAGGGGACAGCTCCAGCATTGAGTACCTGCCCCCTGTTGGTCAGTATGCATTATAACAACAAGCCAAGCCGTTCTTGGTCATTCTGCCATTAGGGTCAATTTGCATATTAGCTTTCTATTGTGATGATTCATACATAATGATTCATCAAGTATCAGAGGTGAGTCAGGTGTCATCCATCTTCTTGATGAGTTTGACCTGCTCATCCAGAATGTAGTTCTCCAGGAAGTCACAGAGCTGAGGGTCTGTGTGGGTAGAAACCAGGGCCTGCAGATCCAAAAGGGCCAGGTTCAGGTTCTTCTCCAAGGCCCTGGTGGTCCCCATGGTGTCCTGAGTTTTCCCCACTGATCTAGGAGAGGCTTAGCGCATCCTGGAAGAGAATGTACTAGTTTTACATCTTTCAAAGACACTGGGCACCCTCTCCACCAATGCTTCTTCTCCACCAAAGCTTGAAGAAGGTGGTCTACTTCCCCAGACCCCCCCCCCATTTTTTGTGTGGTGGAAATAGAAGCCCAGAGAGAGGTAAGTGAAGGTCACAGATTATAGGTTGGCCAGACAGAAGATATCAGCCTCCACTTCAGTTGAATAATTCTGATGAGGTTAGGAGCTCATTGTTTGGCAATTAGGAGCTAAGGTAAAAACACACAAACAAAAACAGTGCCGCTGAGACTGGTTTGGCTCAGTGAATAGAGTGTTGGCTTGCGGACTGAAAGGTCCCAGGTTTGATTCCGGTCGGGGGCATGTATCCTGGTTGCGGGCACATCTCCACTGTGGAGCGTTCAGGAGGCGGCTGATCGATGTCTCTCTCTCATCGATGTTTCTGACTTTGTATCTCTCTCCCTTCCTCTCTGTAAAAAATCAATAAAATATATTAAAAAAAATAAACAAACCAACAACAACAACAACAAAAAATAGTGCCTGTTGGTCACTGGAGGCTGAGGATGGCTGAGATAGTTCTGAAGGTGATGTCTTGAAAAGGTAGTGGAGGTTAGTTGCAGTCTGGAAGAAAATGCACCCCTCGGTCTGTTTCATCCAACCACTGTTGAAGCAAGAGATAAGTCTGGGGACTGCACTCCCAACAGGTATATTTTTATGTTAATGAATCATTATGGATGAGCCACTGTACTTGGTAAATTGATTATTCATCACCTGTTAAACTAAAAACATTCTGACAATAAAGGCCATTTCTATTTTGGTCCTGGTCTTTTTCCCAAAAGTGAAATTTGTCATATCACCACAATTGCCATTGATTGAAGTCTCTCCTTTGGTTTTTCTGGATTTTTGGTGCCCACAAACCCATCCTGACACATAAAGCAGCCTTAAATACTAGTGTTCATCAATTGCATTTTTTTGATCAACTGATCCCTCTGCTCTCCACCTAAACAAAGCTGTATGGAGAGTGAAAGCCAAAAACCTCTTTTTATTTTTTATTTTTTTTTAAATAGACTACAGTCTCTTCAGGGCAGGGAACTAACATTTTATAACTCCAGCCAGGCTTAAAATATAGTAAGTGCTTTCATGTATTAATCAAATGGAATTCATATTGAAGGAAATAACATAGTACAAGAGCCTATTTGAAGAGGCACAGAAATTTACAGAAATTGAGGGCAATAGGAATGATTTTCCCTCTTTGCTTTAGAGCTTTTTGCTGGGGGTAGAGTTTATAAGTTGAGAAGATTTCCAAATTCTTCTGGAAATTTTTGACCAGCCATCAGGAGAGTCCACACTGGCATATAATTATAGCAATTGGATCAAGTAAAAAATATTAATATGTATAAGACAAAAGATTCCTTAACTAATGAACTGACCTTTCAAATCACCGGGCTTTAGAGAACCCTGGGCCAGATATGTCCTGGAACCTCAGTTTAAATAAAACCCCTGGCACCAGAGGCACACTGGTTAAGCATCATGAAATAAATAAACATACAAACAAACAAAATCTGAACCAGGTCTTGGACAAGATAAAACTCTCAGTGATTTGTTAAGAGAACATAAACTGAAAAGACATTTAATGGACAATGACAAAACTCGGTTGAAGATGAGAAGACACTAATTGCTGATATTCCAGTTAGAGAGGCAAAAACTATTTGAAAGACCTTTCCTGCAGCCATGTTGAAAACTAGGGTAGTGACAGAGGTCTTAGATTAGAGGCATGTTCCCCAGTGACCCTAAGCTAAGAACTGCAATCAGAGGAGACAGATGCTTAGCATGCAATGCTGCATCTGGGAAAGAGGCTAATGAGATTCCAGGCTGCTTGTCCACAGGGCCAGCCATCACAGTGTCAACAGGCAGGGAGGCTGCTGTCCTTCTTAGAACCACTCTTCTGAAACCGCATCTGTGACATGGCAGCTGATTCTCAGCAGCTTAATAGTGACACTGTCTACTTAGTCTACCCAGACGGAAGTAGGGGGACAGGGTGCTGGTTAACTGGCTGGAAGGAGATGCCTTCCTGAAAATCTGCAGAGGGTTTGTGAGTGGGACAGGAAGCCACTGTCCCAAAAGGAGACACACATGCAGAGCTCAGCAGAATAAACCTGGTTATTGGATTTGGACTGATGAGGGTGAGGTAGCCATCTGAGTCATGCCATGCAGATGCTGACACAAGGTGACAGTAAGCTGTCATCCAAGTTTCATGAAGTGACCCAGACTAAAATAAGAGTAAAATGTAGGAGGTCTTGTCCCACTTCCTTCTTAGAGAAGCAAATTTGTTTAGTACTTGCTTTAATATTTTGAAAAAAGAAAGCAACAACAAAAAATAAAGAAATGGAAAAATAACAAATATATATATATGCTTATTTCTACCAGGTAGGGCCAAAGAATGGCATTGATGAAAGGAAAGCCATACATTAGGAAAGAGAAAATGTGGGGAACCATCACAGCCCTGCTACTACTCACTATGGAATATGGAACAGGGACAAGACCCTTAATCCTCTGGATTCTCAGCCACATGATTGCTTTGTGAACAATATTCACCCTTAGGGGGAGAATCAAATGAAAAAATGGATGTTGGATTGATGGTCAAAATTATAGATATACACAAATGAAGCCTCTGTAATTAAAACACTCTCATTCATTGTTTTACTTGTCAATAGCTTCAAAGAAACTGTTCAAGAACATGGGGGGTCAGTGATAATACTTTGTATCATAGGCACTTTCCAATTCTATTCTAGAAGGCATGGTAGGAACATTTCCATAATTATAAAAAATGATTTTAAAATCCTGAAAAGTTGCAGTGGGCCTGTTGATATACCCAGTATTCATTAACAAATCTACTTAACTAAGTGTCTTAAGTGGTTAAAATGAATCTCTTTCAAGACTGCCAAGGTGTGTGGGTCAATGTCATTCAAGCTTGGAGGTGTCTGGGTGGGACTGCCACGCATAGCTGTGTGTTATACAATTGGCTGCAGCATTCTCATCAACTTCAATGAGGATAGCACTCCCCAGAGGTGCAAAATGAAAATACCCCGATTCTGGGAATAATCCTGAAAGAACTTTTTAGGAGTGTTTTTAGCCTGTATTTGACCAAAGTTGTATTAAAATCAGCTTCTTATAGGCAAGAATATTTTGGCTTTCTTCTACATCCAACGAATGTAAAAAATAGTTGACTATAAATTATTTGCTTTGGAGGAGAGCACTGCCATCCTCCTTTGGAAATGTTTTCTTTCTGTCCCTATTTCTCCAACATGGGGCTGGAAAAAGTGACCTCGATGCATAGAAATTCAAGCATATGGCACATAGGTGAGAAATTATTTTAAGGGGGTGGCTTACACATATTCTCTTTCCCACAGAATTTCCCTTTAATATAAAAGAAGCCATTCCTATTTTCAGCTTAAAAAAACAATTTCAAGCCAATGGGAGTATTTCATTTTCCTTTAAATGGTCTGACTCATTACTATCTGTAGCTACAACCACCAAGATATTGTTATGGTGTTAAACGGACGACTGAGGAAGCACATTTTAGCAGCACATATATTATTCTTAGTGAAACAGGTACTTTCCAAAATGCAAACTTAGAAAATGCATTGATTATTGTTTTCGTGTGAACTTGCCATTAATATCAATTAATAATATATCATGGCAGGTTCACACAAAAGTGTTTTACAGGCTGAGCTATGCCTCTACCCCTATCCCTCTCTGCCTTAAATGTCCTCTAACCTCCACAGTTGGGAAGAGGTTGGCTGAAAGCTTTCCTATGATTTCCACTTATGCTACTCATTTCTCCTACCACGGCCAGCCTGGAACTGCTAGAGGCCATGGGATTTTAAGGAGTATTCTGTTCACTTGAGCTCTATTTCTGTTCTTTGCTGCAGAGTTTATTACACCACCTGGGAGAAGAACTAGCTTTAATTCATCTTTTAAGACTTTGATTGATTATTGGTAATAATAGCTTATGAAAAGGTTATTTCCCATTAGATGCCATTTTGAACAGATTTTTACATTTTTCTATGCCCGTTATAGCTTGGTGGATGATGAGGTCAAATAAATACAAGACAAGAGGTATAGAATCAGCAGTTTAAGTCATGAAAGTGGGAGACAATATGGTAGGATATACAGAAATTTACTTTGCAAACAGTTTTTAGGAAACCAATAAGCCTGTTTAGAAAGTTCAGTTTTCTACCTATTTTTTTCTTTCTCCTCTTTTCTCCATCTGAAGTTATTTCCCTAGGTCCTCTGTATTGACTGTGTATCTACAGAAACCCTTTATTAGGATAATAATGCAGGAACCTATGAACCCCCTTCTTCATTAGCCATCTTCATCATTAATGTCCCTGTCATTCCTCGGTGGAGTCAATGAGATAGACATGCCAGTTATTTCACTTTATATGGATATCATGGATTTTTCTCCTTTCCTTCCCAACCTACTTACAAATTATGTCATGATGGGGCTGAGAAACTCATACAAGGATAGATATATCAGCATAGATGTCATCAGTTAATACAAGGAAGTTTGATAGAATTATAGACCAAAAGGAGTGGAATTTACTGTTTGTAAGTTATATCTCATTTTTTTAAAAAATAAAGTATATTTTTCTCTTTAATACATGTTTTTAGAGGGTCTAATATTTGCTAACATCTGGGTTTAATTGTCAGGAAATGAGTTACCAGCTTTGCTCATCTATGTTTTTGCACTTTATCTCTGATAGCTACAATTTTCTGAAAGCAATTGTTGATACAATGATGGGAATAATATCATTTTCAAATATTCATTAGTATGAGGGCATATTTAGGTCTACCTTTAATCTGACCTCTACCAATAAACCTCACCTGACCAAATTTTCCAAAGAATTCTTCAGAGGAGGAGGTGGTTTATATTTGGGCAACACCTCCTAGTTAGAAGAGCTATTTCTCATGTTATCATAACTTTATTATCTTGATTTTTCAGATAAGGAAAATCAAGCCCGGTATGGTTAAGGAGCTTGTTTCACTGCTCACAGCTAGTTAGTAAACAAATAACTAACTCAGACTCAGGGTTGCCAACTCTCCTCTTCTTTCTGCCACATCACATCACCTCCCAGATGCCTTCTCTTTAACCTGACTCAGTGGGAGGCACTTGGTGACATGATGCATCTTTTCCTCACAAGTGGACCCTTATGTTTGGAAGGATTCAGAGACAACATTTTTTTCCCACTTGCAATGCAATCTGAATATGAAATTACAACACAGGACCCAAAGAACGGCAGCATGATTATGAATATGAGTGTCTCCACCCAATAGATATATAAATACAATGTCTCCACACATTCTCCTTCTGCATTTTCACTTACCTCGTATTTAGCTCTTCAAGTTTCTCTCGAGGACATCCTTGCTTCTCTCTATTATATTTCCCCCCTTGAATCTCACCTTCTGAAAGTCTTCCAGGCTACTTAAACAATCACATCCCTCATTAACAAGCTGTCTTCTGAGGAATGGGCTCTAATGCAATCAGATTATTGTATACTGCCTTTTCCTTTTCCTTCCATTTATCTTTAGTCACTCATTATTTGTTATTTATTCAATGCACAGATTTGTGCTATCTCTAATGTCAAAATTGCATTTTTTTCCTCTTTGTAACACAATTAAAACTTACACTCAAGTACTTTTAGGTAACTTGATTGATTATGTTTCACTTAGATCCTTCTTTTCATTTGTCTGTGAAATGTGAAGTTGAACATTTATTTATAAAGAAATGTCTGCTCACCCTACCAACAACTGTGTCCTGAATATCTGTTTTCCTGTTTGAAAAACCTATTGAGTCCCACTATCTGGGTCAGAAAGGTCATGAATGTTTGCCAATATACCTAGAGTTCGATGTTAATCCATTGGTTCCACAAATCTATATTGAGCTTCAAGTTTATGAAGCCCCTGGTTTGAGCCCTGCTGTTATAAAAGAATCAACCTTGCTGAAAGACAATATCTTGCTTATAAATATTAGAGATAAATTTTGACCAATGATATAAAATCTTTCTCAGAAACTTCAACCTCCACATGAAGTATTTATATGTATAAAGACAGACAAATGTAGTACTAATGACCATATCTATTTCTATTTCTTTTCTTCTTTAACCTTTATTTTTACTTACATAAAGATGTTAAATTAACTTAAAATATGCTGGAATAATGATAACATTAAGAGCAAAAACACTTTTTACTCATTTTAAAATGATGGGGTGTCCTCCGCAGCTCTTCTCCTCCAAACAACCCTCATTCCAAACAACAGAACCTGTCTGTATTCAAATACAGATGCTCACATACCCAAGGAACAGAGGAGCCAGAGAAGCAGCAGAAAGGGAAGGATGCAGAGAAAGGCATTGGTACCCTAAGGGACAATTTTTATCTCTGGAGAACTGACCTTTTAGAGAAAGCAAAGTGAATTATCTTTCTCATCCTTTACTTTTGCTGTGACATCATTAAAATGCATGCTCCATACCAACACTCATTGTTTTGTATTCATAACCTTAAACTAAAATTAATCAGTTGTCACAAGGACTTAACACACTTGTTAATGGTTCCTAGACAAAAATCTGTATTGTTACAAGAAAAGCAGCTTTTTATATGCACCCTTGAGAAAAACAACAGAGGAGAATTAACTGGTGGACATTGAACACTCTTTTCTTCTGTTCAGAAAACAACAGTCTTCATTCTCTTCTCTGGTTGTTGGAACTAGTGCTCTGCTGTTTCTTGTTTGACATGCTTAGTGCCTCAAAAAGAGGAAATTTCTTTTGTCTATGTCTTGATAAAATAAATTAGATCCTACAGAGTTTAATGAGTACATGGATTTAGCTAATATGCATATATTAAGCTCTAATTTGGAGCCCACACCCTTACTATGGTTTTGTTATTCAACACATATTTATTGAGAACTAAAGGAATTGTTGAAGCCTTAGTTATGAATGACAAAGTGGTTGCTTTGGAAAAACTCAGTCTGTCAGGCAAAAGAGAAATGGTTGACCCATGACAACATGGTTTAATACATTCCCCAAGAGGAAGCTTGGGAGACAAAGGGAAGACTTCTTGATGAGGGTCATCAAAGCTGAATGTTGCAGATTTCTGTGAAGACTACCTATTTTGGGGAAGATAATGTAAAGTCATGTTGACCAGAGGGAAGGGAAGAGGTAAGACAAGGCCCGGAGAGGTGAGCTGAGGTTAGATGGCATTCTGGGAACAATTCATATAACTAGATAGTTTTAGGAAAGGGTGTAACCTAATCAGATTTGCATTTACAAATTCTCTCTGGCTTCATTGAGAAAAAATGTTTGGAGGAGATTATGACCAAAGGAAGAAAGACAGAATTAGTTCATTTTTTTAGTGCTCATATGAAAGATGATGGTGATGTGGCCTGCATAGCTGATGGTAAAAAAATGTGTTAAATTCAGCCTATATTAAGGAGGACAGAGTTTTAACATGATTCTCTGGATGATCAGATGTGAAAAGCATTTGGGTATGAGAAACATGTAAACTTCCAACCTCTAGTACTTTACATTCTATTTGAGAAAATGCAGTTAGAAATTTAAACTTTGATATTGTTATTATTGTAGAAGTCATTGACCTTTTTGATTTGATAATGTCCTGCGATGTTATTTATTATTCCTATGACTGGCTGTTACCTTCCATGTTATGACCACTAGTGGATGAAAATTATGTAGCACTAAGCAATACTCTAATATACTAGTAAATATTGCTGTAACATAACTAGAACAACATTAGTAACACTAGTTATATGTTAAACAGATAAAGCAAAACAGTTAATGGTTAATTAATTTAAGACTTTTTGTTTCTTTTATAAGCCTCAAGAGGAAAATAATCTTTCTCTTGTGCAATTAGGAAGTTGAGCAGACATATTTATGTTTCAGAATATCTCTAGGCAATAGATTATTCACCTCTGTAGATCAATGTTTGATCCCTGTTTGTCAATACATTCTTTCTTCTAGCTGACCAGGGTCCCTCTAATTTATATAAGCTCTTTTACTGGGTCTGCTTAGGTTTCTTTTTGCTCCACCAAATGTAGTTTTTTTCTTTGTAGAGTTGCTCATCAGTATGATCTCATGCATTCTTGCTGTGCTGGGACTATAGTTATCTGCCTTTGTTTTTATAGCTCTATTTGAAGAACCTGCTAGCATATTTCCTTAATACTTGCGTGTGCTTTCTAAACACACCTCAGCTAGCTCCTGCTATCTAGGGTGGGGAAAGAAAAACAACTTCTCTTTACTATTTTCCTGAAGTTTTCATTTCTCCTTCTAAAAAAATTTTAACTTTCTCTCTGAGAAGTGTATATGGGATGTTTGTTCCACCCTACCTGTGCCCCAAGTAAGCACTAGACATTTCCAAGGAAGTTGCTAAGTATCTTCCGTCCACAGAAACATGGCTCAGCATGAGAAGCTGGGACAAAAGGAAGATCCAGACCTGCCTATGTCACAAGAGCACATGGGTACCCATTCTTAATTCATCATATAATCAGAACATGCCTGGCCTAGAAAAATTGTAAATTCGTATGTTTTATTTCTAGTGCTCCAGCCTTTTCCTTTAGGGAAGCCCCTTAGGCAGCCTAGATGTTCTGTATTTTTCTATTCTCTGATCAAACTTACTCCCGGAAAGGGATCTTGTCTAATGTAGATGTGTATTTCAGACTGTGTACTACAACTCCCCGGGAGGCTTTATTTTAAGCCTTCTCTGTGTTGTGAAATGGAAGGTGTTGTTCCCTGTAAAAAGAATGCAGGTGCTAAAAAGCAGGTGGGGTGGCTCATTGGGGGAAGAGTTTTGGGGTTCTCTCCAGAGCTCCTTATATGTGGCCATAGAATCACAATCTATGCTGCCTCTATATAAAGCAACTGTACATCTGAATAATGACTCAGTTCTTCCCTCCAGCTGTTAATGTTGGTGACTCACAGAGTCTGCATTTAGAAGGCAGTGCAAACCCCGAGGCAACATCCCTCATGGCAGCTGACATTAACACAGTTTCCGAGGCCGTGTGGTCAGATCTGGACCCAGAATCTTATTGCAGGAGAGGCCCTTTGGTGATCTATTCTGAGTCCATGCTTCGTAGGGTTCTATAAAGATCAAATGACTGTATGTGTAAAGTTCCCAGACCAGCACAGCATGCAGATTGTAGGATCTTGTTATACATCATTTTCACTCTACTTCTTTCTAAATCCAAATCTGTGAGCTCTGTGTAATGTTTTCATTCTAGTTCCTGCCCAGAGTCTCTGTGTCTACTGGGGGGAGAGGAGGAAAGGTTATGCTAGAGAAAGTTATCCTGGGTGTCTCAAACTTACCATAAATTCAATATGCCACAGCCTTTCTAGTGACCTATAATTTACACAATAGTGATATACTCATGGGCTGCTGAAAAGAAAGGTACTTATTCAGATACTTGCATTTATGGAGTAATGAGAATAGAACCTCTGGCTTTAGCTGGTAGTGTGGGCTTTGACCAATCTGCAATCTAGATTGCACGTGGTAGAGAAGTGGATTACAATGCAACACATTTGAGCATCTGTCTGCTTCTTCATACATGGGCATATAGAACCACAGCTCTGTACATATCTTCTCAGAAAGGACTGTCCCAAAAGCAAAATTGGAAGTATAGTAACTGCATTCACTCTGGGGTAGGAACCATAAGATATCATCATACTAAGAAACAGCTGAGGATGTTTTCCCTTAAGCCAGAAGATCCCTTGAAATGATTAAGGCTGAAATAATATCAACAATAACTTCCTTACCCAGGCATTAGAGGCAATGCATGGAAATTCATGCACTGGAGGGGGTTCCCTCAGCCTGGCCTGCCCCCTCTCACCATTGGGGAACCCTCAGGGGTAGGAGGTGAGACAATGATCAGGGGAAGGCAACTCCCTCATCACGTCTCTGCTCCTGCCACTGCTGACAGCACAAGCGTTGGCCAGCTCTGGTGACCTGAGCCTAGGGAAGCCCTGGTGGCTGGGCAGCCACCATCCGAGGCTTGTCTGCCCCTCTGGCACACCCTGGGCAGCTGAGCAGCCAACATCTGAGATTTGCCTGCACCTTGGGCATCAGCTAGGCAGCCGCCATCAGAGGCTGGCCTGTGCCTTGGGTCCCTGAGGGTGGGTCCAGCCGCATTGTGCACCTGCAACCTCCCTGGCTGGACTGAAAAAAGTGTGGGACTTCGGAGGAGCTGAAGGGACCGGGCACAATCATCATGTCTATAGGCACCACCATCTTTATATATATATTCCAGGATTCATAAATAAAAAAAGACTCACAAGTGCAAAGGATAAGTTGAATTATCCAGTGTGATGTGCACATGTATTGAAAGTGACAAAAAGTCTTGCTTCCCCTTCTCCAGGCCTATGTCTCTGTTAGCAAGCTGTGTGAGTGTATGTGTGTGCATATGCACAAGCACGTGCCAAGTGACCACCTACTGACAACCATCACCCTATAAACATTGGCTTTCTTAAGTTCCCCCTCCTCACAGGAATAAAAACTTTACAAGTACAGTTCTAACAGCACTGAAACGCACGCAGGCCCCGCTGGCAGTGGCTTTATGCCTGTTAGGCCCTGCAGCCCACAATAAAGGAGGTGCGAGCTGGGCTTCCTTCAGCATCACGACACTCTGTTCATGTGTCAGAAGCTGCACAGCAGAAGAAGGGGATGCTATGAGCTCCTGTTTGCGTGATGCTGCTTTAGTAGCTCGGCTCTGAGTTTTCCTGGGAAGGGAGAGGAATGGGATGTGTGGAAACATGGAGAGTGAATTTGACCCTCCCCCATCAGCAGAGATAAAGGGTATCATTTCCGAAATTTGGATCATATTGGACTCTTCCCACACCTCTGTGAGACCTCTGTGCAGAGGAAGGGGTATATTCACACTCTCCTACTTTATTTCTCACATAGGACTCTACATTATCCTCAACTGAGCATGCTCATGTTTAATGACTTTTTATGAAAGCAACTTTACACTGGTAATAACCAGAATAGGGATCTGTTATGGAGTTTGCTAACTTTCTCTCATCCAAGGACAGATTTCCAAAATCTCACTGAGAAACTAAATAGGGTAGTATCGAGGGTAAGAGAAAAGCACCCAGGTCTCTCTGCATTTCTATTTGGGTAAAAACCAAGGGCATTTAAATGCCTTTAGAGTTTATAACCTTGGGTGTTGAACAGATTCAGGTCCAGCATGCGTGGCCGTATGGCATGTATACGCTGTGAATATGTGTCTGAGTATTTTCTATCATGTAGTCATTGATGCATTGCAGTTTATAGGCGCACATGTGTCATTCATACAAATAATATATATGTGCAAATTTGACCAAGTACCGAGAGGAGCCACAAAAATTATGGAGGCGACAGAGGTCCTAACATGTGAGGTGAGATTAAAAGCATGTAGTGTGTAGCTCTGTGAAGCTGCTCTCTCACGGCCTCTGCCTCGGGGCTGGAAACCCCCAAAGAGGAATTTGCAGGCTGGTAGAAGGGGCATTACCGAGAAGAAAATGAGCGCAGAGGAGTTGTCTGCATATCAGGGGAAAAAGTTTGTTGGCCTAGAAGCTATTAGGCAGCAGAATGACCTCCCCGGGGAGACAGTGGAGTCTATGACCCCATTAAGGAGGCCATAAAAGCCTGACGGGATGGTCCAGTTTCCCAATTTGTTGCGGGGAGGGCCTCCCCCTGGCCCGCAGAGACTTGTGGAGCTGGAGGATGGCATGTGACTCTACCATTTCTGGTGCCAGCCTGGCGCTGAGCGGAATACTGAAGGCAGGACGCCCCAGCTACCTGGGTCCGATGCCAGGTTAGAGTTTACCATTCTCTGAGCTACATTTAGTTAAGATCTTCAGACTCTCTTTTCCTAAATCTTTGATCTATTTAAATGAAATAAAACCTACAGGAAGCAGCATCCTGTGATGCATGCTTCAATCTGGAGGGGTTGCCCCAAATATTTTTTTAAATGGACATGTGTGTCCAGTGGGGAGTTGGGTAGAAAATGAACCTGTTTGAATTGCAATGCATCTCAGTGTTAACTGTGTGCAGCCTACGTTATGGTGTGTGTGTGTGTGTGTGTGTGTGTGAATTCTGCAGCCATGCTAATGGAATATTAATATATTCTTACTAGGAGGACAGGTAGAGGTTTAAAAGGAAACAAGAAAAAGAAAATAAAAAGAAAAGAACAAATGAAAGGAATTGAAACCAGTAGGATTATAGGGTTGCAGCCACAACCCCCTGGGGGGGAGGCAGGGGAAAAGAGAGGCAGTGCTTTCTCTTTATCTTGCAAGCAATTACTGGCAATTTGTTCTGACCAGTAAAACTTCTGATATTATCATGGTTGCTGAGTAATTTATCATCAAAGTTTAATGTGGAAACAGGTGACTGTGTAATCACCAATCTAGGAACAGAAATAGAATCGTTATTATTTCTGCCTGAAGAGAGATTTTTTTTTTCTGTCAATTGACTTAACGGCCAAAAGGCTGTTCATCATATCACCATGAATTATAAAACCTCTATTAAATATTCATAAAAGTTTTGAAACGAATGTGTGATAGAGATGAAAGCTGGGCTAATTTAAATACCTACCAGACCTGTCTTAATTACAGAGGTAAAATTAGATATAAAAATTATAGCATCAAGAAAGAAAAAAAAACTTTGAAACAGTTCATTCCATACATCATAGAAAATGCCTTACACCCACCGTACACAAAGCGGGGAGCTCACAGGGCAGCACCAACGGCCGTCTCCCTGAAAAGCATTGCTGAGATGGAGTTGGCGAAGGGAAGGGAAGCATCTTTGGGACTTTAGGCCAAATGATGTGTGCTGGCCCTCCTAAATGCAAATAAAAATCACAGCCGTGGAAACACATCTACTTGTACCTGCTCAAGTTCTTAGAAAAACATCATGAGGCTAAGTAGAAGTCAGGGTATGACCAAAATCCAAATGAAAGTCCCCACTAATTTTTCATACTATGTTTAAAAAAAAATGTTTTAATGGATTGCAAAGAGGAAGGAAAAGGTAGAGAGAGATAGAAACATCAGTGATGAGAGAGAATCATTGATCTGCTGCTTCCAACATGCCCCAAACCAGGTTCAAGTCCACAACCCGGCCATGTGCCCTGACCAGGAATCGAACAGTGACCTCCTGATTCATTGGTTAGCCACTGAGCCACACTGTTCTGTGTCAAACGTGAGCTATTACAACCTCTTCTGTCATCTGGAAAGGGGGTATTCTCTAGGGACGGTGAAATAGTCCTAGGAGAAGCAATCAGAAGCCAAGACATATTCTCATTCACAAATAGGCTCAAACATAATTTTCCAGGCAAAGGCCTTTCCTGTTCATCCCCAAACAGGATAATAGAAATGCAGTTCCAAATTTGATCTTTCATCCTTAGGCAAATATTAAACCTGACATTAAGAGCTATAGTATTTGTGAATTGTTCATTAGTGCATAATTGATACACATATATCAAGGTAGTCTTAACGCTATCACATATTTTCTTTAATCACAGATGTTTGGATGGGCATAAAGAGGAAAGAGAAAGGGATGCTTTTAGGGACATAGGTCTGTGTTATAGCACGTTGGGCTCTCAGGCTAACAGTCGGGTACCAGCAAGCTTGACCTTGAGCAAGGTGCTTCACCTTGCTGAGCCCCAGTACCGACATCTGTAAAATGAGGGGATTAATTTGGTGGTGGCTAAAGACCCATCCAACTCTAAAATTCTGTAAGTCTACAATTATAAATAGGATGATAAGATGCTCTCTGGCTCTTAGGCTGCCACCCAGGAGAATGAATTCCAGTTTTAATTTCCTTTTTGGTGATAGGAAATCTGAAGACAGGCAAGGTTAAATGACCCACCCGGAGGCCCAGAGCAATCAGTGATGGAATCACAGCCTCAGCACACAGCCTGGCTCCTTGCTTCCAGTCTCATCGGCTTATTGAGACCAAGTCTTTTAGGCTGCTTGTTAGCATATTATTGGCTTATTCATATTGACATCTTAGATGACACCATTAATTCAGTGAAAATGTTCTATTTTTAAAATATTTCATAAACAGATATTGCCTCTTCAATGAAATTTTAGATTCCCTGGCATGTATAATAGATATACACGCAGCTTGGTGTTTGTTTAATGTTATTTAATACCCTGACTATTATCGCACGTACTTTGAAAACGTTTAAATTAAAAATACAGGCGTGATATCAGTAAAATCCAGGGCGGAAATGTTCTGCTGGGAAGTTACTGACAAGCATCTTCAAAATGAACAGATGGTAAAAATATATATTTTTATCTTCTTCCACTTTACCTTCCTTTCTCTCTTCCACACTTTTTAAATGTTTACTTAATTTAACCAACCCATTTATTTTTTCTCTTTCTTGTTTCTTTCTCATTGGTCTACCTGAGCAATGCTTAAGCACCTCTGGTTATTTCTCTTAACCAAGGCACCTTATCTCTGAAAGTGCCTCAGTGTACGAGGGGCTGGCTCTCACAGCAGAAACCTAAAGTCAACTGGTGATGCCAGTCAGTTCCAATGGCTTTTGAAGGTAAATAATACCATGACCTATATAAGTCCTGAGACAGAACCTTTTTTATTTTTACTTTCTTTGCAGAGGATTAGTAAATCCAGCTTTGGGTTGAGAATTTGTTCCTAGGTTAGAGTGGTGTAAGGAGGAGACTCTGAAGGAAAAAGACCCATGGGAAGGATTAATTGGAGAAGGAGAAAAAGAATGTCACAGAGACACTATAGTATGGACTTTGTGAGGACAATGATTGCAAGTGTGTATGGTGGGTGCAGAATGGGGGTTCAGTAGCACCTTCGGTTTTCAAGTCTGAGATTCAGTTGCTCTATATGTGCTTTCATAGTTATCAGAAATTGGGTCCACATTTTATTTCAAAATAATCTCTTTCCGTACACATTCACATACCTGAACAAAGTTACAGAGCCTAATGCAGTGCTGAAGGATAGTGGAGGCTTGGTATACATTCTTTAAGAGAAAGTTTAGGCTACCTCTTGCGTACCAAAAATAAAACCCAGACTCCAAAAATTAGCAGTTTAAAGAAACAACCATTTTCTTATTTCTTATGATTGTGTTGCTTGAGTGGGTTCACTGAGGTAACTTCTTTGATCAACATCAGGCATGTCAAACTTGTGGCCTGCTGGCCTCCTGGCTCATTTATTTGGCCAAGGTTAGCCTTTGAGTTTGACATGCTTGATCTACATCAGCGGTTCTCAACCTGTGGGTCTTGACCCCTTTGGGGGTTGAATGACCCTTTCACAGGGGTCGCCTAAGACCATGGGACAATGCAGATATTTACATCACGATGCATAACACCACCACATGAGGAATTGTATGCAAGGGTCACAGCCTTAGAAGATTGAGAAACACTGATCTACATGATGCCATTGGATCAACAGTCACTACAAGACGCATGCCTGAAAACTGGTGCTAGTTGTCTGGTCAAATAAAAAAGCAACTTGCTCCTCCATGTGGACTCCCCATGTACCTTTAACTTCTCTCAGCATGGCAACAGGTTATCAAGAACACTTTAGCAGAAGCTTCTGTCTCTTCTTAGGCATAAACCTTGAACTACTAGGGCACCACTGCCACTGTATTCCATTGGTTAAATCAAGGTACGAGCTCAGCCAAGCACCAAGTGAGGGGATGATACAGTGTATGAGACATAGTTCACTTGGGTGCACAAAATTCAATTAATAACCAACATCAAGTAGGTAATACAGAAAAAGAGCATTAAAATATAGTCAGTAGGAAGCACTTAGATAAAATTGTAAAGGATAGCCATTCCTCTGAGAGGATAACATAAAAACCCAGAATGACAGGAGAAAAGTACCCTCCATACTGCCTTGTAATTTAATTAACTTGTGAGTGTCTATTTAAAACTATTCAGTCATGTTAGTTTGTCATCTCTGAGTCAATTCTTTATTTTATCCACACATTTCTAAAACATGTATAAGCAACAGGAGGCCCTTTCCTCGTAAAAAAACATTTTGAGGGGCTACTTTGAAACAGTAGCTGTGGTCACTTTAGCACAGAAATGCTGACAGTTAGCTAAGGGCTCAGAACAGTAGGGAGTCAGTATTACTGGCCACTCAGTTTAACCACCTACTCCATCCTTAGTGGTCTTTCATCAGCATCCCTGATGCGTGGCACCTGGTATCAGCTCAGGTGACACCTGGCACTCCCAGGGAAAGAGAAGGATTATGTTGATGAACTTGATGTGAATCCACACCAATCTGTGTGCTTGCATACAGTGACTTGTTTAAACTGCACAACAACCACATTCATATGCCATGTCCAAGGTGAGGAAACTGAGACTTGAGTGCTTCTGTGACTTATCCAAGGTCATACAGGTATTAGGAGAGATCATATTTTAGATTATCTTGACTTAGATTGTTTGTTTTATCACTGATGCAAATCTCTGTTGCTATGATTTTCTCTTATATTGTTCTTAATTCTACCACTTATGGAGATACATTTCATTGTCTCACCTTCAGTCCCAATCTATTCTTACCTTGTGACTTTGCTGTATATCTAATAAAAAATTTGAAAAATATCAGGCAAAACCTTTTTTAGCTATCAAGGGCCGAAGCTCCCAGCAGGTGCATTAAGCTCATACTTATTGCTCACTATTCTGGGTGACTGGTATTCCCTTGAGCCCATGGCCCAGTCCCTATATTGCCTTAGTTTCCTGTTCCCCTTAAAGGAAAACTCACTTTTTCTATATTCATTGTAACAGATTCCCCACTTCTCAATCTGTCCTCAATCTCCTCCAATTGAGCTCAATCTTTCACTTCACCCCAAATCGACTAGTCCATCTCAGTAACACACTCCATTCTGACAAATTCTAGGGCTGCATCTCTGTCCTTATTTAAAATTATAGCATCCTTTTCTATGGTTACCCATCCCTTTCTTTTTTTAGAATACATTTTTATTGGTTTCAGAAAGAAAGGGAAAAGGAGAGAGAGATAGAAACATTAATGATGAGAGAGAATCATTGGTTGACTGCCTCCTGCATGCCTCACATTGGGGATCAGGCTGCAACATAGGCATGTGCACTGATGGGGAATTGAACTGTGATCTCCTGGTTCAGAGGTCGACACTCAAGCACTGAGCCGTGCCCGTTGGGCTATCCCTTTCTTCTTGGAAAAATTTTTTGTCTCTGTCTTGTCGACACTGTATTCTCCTGGTAACCACTTCTCACTCCTGTTTGTTGGTTCTTTCTCTATGGCCTAAATACTGAGTTGCTCCAAGGATCAATCCCATGCCCACTTCTTTTTTTAAAATGATTTTTATTTTTAGTAAAATATGAAGCTAGATTTTAAAACTCAAATTGTACTAAAAAAAACAAACAATAAGTGGTATTTCTTCTCCCATGCCTCCCCAACTCCTAATTCTACTCTCCATAGTCACCTAGTTTCAACTCTTACCAGTTTCTTCTGGTAATTACTTTCATTTTTTAAATACTCATGTTGCAAATTTTTTTTATTTATCCATTTTATATATCATGCATTTATATTTCCTCCATGGAAGACAGGTATTTCTTACATGACTTTGACTTTCTCAATTTTCAGTTTAATGTGTAGACTCAGGTAATCTGAATTAAGAAAAAAAATAAAATATGTGGATATACGGATAGTTATCCAACCAGAAATAAGTTGAATGTTATTGTCTTCCAGGAAAGGAACAATGAGATCAATGTTTAGAGGAGAAGCAGATGGATTCTTATAGCACATTAATTTTGTTGGAGAAAAAAACAAATCAGGGCTACTGCAGCCCACTCCCCACCCCCTGCTCAACCCAGAATGAAGCTCTACCTTGATCAAGTTTAGTTACATTACAAAGTGGACCAGGAAAGTGAGATGGTATCTTAGAAGGGTTCATGGTATCTTTTTAACGTGTTCATTTTTTTTTCTGAATACATGGTAATATGCATGTGTAAAGCAAGCCTTTCTTACTTCTCAGGAAATGAGCTATAGAAGAATATTAGCTTGTGCTGTTACATATTTATTTGTACTATAAGTTACAGAGCCCATTAACAAATATTTTAAAATATAAGAGTATATAAGCAATGCCCTTTATCTGATAATTAATTTTATATATGATTCCCCTGAAACTCTGTGTGACCTTACTTAGGCAGCACCAGTGCACCACACTTGGAATGTAAAATATTTGTTTTATCGGCAGCTGGGGACATGCCAGGGCCACTGGAATTCATGGTTATGGTCCTCCTAGAAGGCTGGGAAGAGGATGGACTATTAAGCACAGGTTCTTGAACTCTCTTCCCTTCTTCCCCTCTTCTGCCACCCAGTGATATGACCAGCTTTATTGTTTCTTGCTTACAGGGAGTCCACTCCTATTCTCTCTGGTGAGGCATTGAACAAAAAAGTAGAGGGATTCTTATTGCAAGCATAATCTGACATACACACAAGAGATAGACTCAGAAATCAACCATATTCAGACACAGCCCGAGTGAACTGTAATTCACTGAAATAACTTAAAGTTCATGAAACACCCATGAGTATTTATAGACAAATTCTCTGTGTTATAGTTGGGGTTGGGGAGGGTGAGATGCTGAACATCATGTAAAGACTAAAGGGCAAAAAATAAAAATAAATAAAGACGAAAGGGCAGTTAGAAAATCCCAATCCCCAATCCATTTCAATAAAAATGATGAAAAATGACAAATACACATGAAATAATAGGGGAAGCCACACAGGTCTATATTATCAAGTGCTGAATAAATGATATTCCCCGAAGAGATAGATGATGAGGGCAGGATCAGCTGAGCTGAGGTTATCAAGAAGAGGAAGGAAGTATAGCTTGTGAGAGGAAGAATGATTGAAGCTGGGTCTGGGTTTAAATAGATGGAAGGGAGGAGGAGAAACATTCAGACCCAAGGGGTATGGAAATGATGATTTAAGCAGGGAGTAGAAATAATATTTGAAGAAAAGATGGAAGCAGAGTTTGAAGATAATAAAAGGTGCAATGTGAAGTAAGGAACTGTATATCAAATGTCATTTCACAGTGGGCATCCTTAGTTTTGGTGTTAACAAGTCACCAGGAAGTAACCTGGAAGCACTCAATAGGTGCCAGCCTTGAGAGGAAGAGATTGAAGGCCCTGCCTGGCTTGTGACTATCAAGGATCCATGGACAGTGATCTGCCCTCTGTGGTCACCATATCTGTACTCCACCAGATACTCCTCAACCTTGACCTTAAGTCCACGGATCTATGATGGTGGAGGTGAGAAAGTGGGAGGGTTTCAGAAGACAAATGAATGTGAAGTGAGCATGTCTGTATTTCTAAGAGGACAGAGACTCTTTAGAGTGCGGGGATATGCAAGGAAAAAGTGTTCACACTAGTTTTGGGGCATCTAAAAGGACATAATATTTCATTTCCAATGTCATCCTTCTGACTCCCTAAAATTAACTTTCTCTCTGTTCAAAGGTTTTCTTAGGAGCAAAATTTTTCCCTTGATGAAGAGTTGGCAATGGCAAGGGTCTCTGTGAGGAGAAAAATAATCCACTCAGGGAATTATTGTGCATTTGTGATTGTGTTGCTGTTCTTTCATTCTTTAATAAATGATGCAAGGTAAAAGGCTTCCTTTCCCAGCGTCCACTGGGCCATCTACAGTAATCAGCTAGCTATTGTTCATTGAGGACCCATTAGCTGCACTGCATTGGACTGGGCACTTTAGAGGGCAATATAAAAACCTTATGTTCTCAAACACCTTACTAATTCTGGGAAGCTGAGATCAATAATGTAGATAATAAGTTTTGTGCAATCATTTAAAAAGTGTATATATTAAAGAGAAGTGCCAAAAAAATCCATAGGGGAGGAAAGATTCCTTCTGAGGAAGTTAGAAAAAGCAGCATGGAAAAAAAAAATTGAAGATGAGTGATAAAGACTGTGTGATGGGGTAAGCTTAGGAAGGGAGTGAATTCCAAGCAGCAGGCACACTAGGTACAGTGAGAGCTTGAGAATGGGCAGTATGGATGTTGGCGTAGGCAGAGTGGGTGAATATATTGACTACCTATGAGGACTTACATTTTTAAAGCATTTACTATTGCCAAGTTCTGTGATATATGCTTTTAATATGTTGTCAATTTAATTTTCCAAATAAATATATTCATTAAAAAGTAATAATATTTTCTAACACTCATTATACCTTCAGATCCTCAAGTCCCAGTCCCAAGTAGTCTTTCATTTTTAGTGGACAGGGATGTAGACTCTTATCCCAGGTAATTTGCATAAACTGATGGTGATACTCCCTTTTCACCCTTGCCAGTAATTGGTTTGAGGATGCAGAGGCCTAAGCTAATTTGGACCAATAATAAGAACATGATCACATTTGGAAGCTTCCAGCAAACAGTGTTGTGCTGTCAGGGAAAAGCAAGGGAAGCGTTACTTTCTTTCCTAGGGGACATGAATGAGAATACGTGCTGTCCAGGGGATAATAACAGCATCTTGGGATGAGAGGAATCAGATGTGATATCAAAGTCTATACATACTGGGGAGATTCAAAATAACACAAAGAAAGGCAACTGAGTCCTAGTTACAGCAGGCATGTGGCATACACTCAAATACCTGTCAAGAAATCTGACTTCAGGCAATCAGATCCAGATTTCTGAAACCTGAAGCTAAATGCATTCTGACACATAATTAGCATGGAAAGTCTCTGAGATATACATGAACATAATTTGTCACTTTTCAGATGGAAAAACTGAGGCACAAAGAGATTGAATAACTTGCCTACAGGCATACAAGTAATAAGTGTTGGAGCCAGTGTTTTAAAAAGAGCCTGTGAATTCAGAGGACATGCTGTTATTCTCCAACCATTCCTGCAAAGTCCCTCTGGAGATGAGAAAGCAGAGATCCAACATGATCTACACACATGTAAACCCAGTTGTGTCCAAAACTCATAATCTTAGGCTGGGCTTCTAAACTGGCACCTTAGACAAAGATAACAGCCACAACAATGATATCATTAATGATGGTTATCAGCTGGCATTCTGTAGATTTTATAATGTGCCAGACATTTATCAAATCACTTTATAAGGGTTGACTTATTTAATTTTCCCAAAAACTTTACAAAGTATTTCCTATTATATCTTTACTGGGGGCCCGGTGGATGAGATTCGAGCACTCGGGAGGGTTCCTCAGTTTGGCCTGGGCCCTCTCACAGTCCTGGAGCCCTTGGGGGATGCCGACTGATGGCTTAGGCCCACTCCCTGCTGCTCTGCTTTCCAGCTGTGAGCTCGGCTTCTGGATGAGCAGAACTTCCTCTTCGGAGTGCACTGACCGCAAGGGGTAAACTCCTGCATTGAACGTCTTCCCCCTGGTGGTCAGTGCATGTCATAGTGACCGGTCATTTTGCAGTCAGGCTCTCCGACATCCCCTGAGGAGTCTCAGATTGTGAGAGGATGCAGGCCAGGCTGAGGGACATCAACAGCATGCTTGGGACCAGGGAAGGATGCAGGAGGTTGGTCAGCCAGGGAGGGACCATTGGAGGGCTCCAGGACATGACTGGCTCATCTCAGTCCTGATCAGCCAAACCCTAGCAGGAAGCTAACCTACCAGCTGGTGGTCATAGTGACTGATTGACCTTTTGACTGTCTGTCCCCTGGTGGTCAGTGCACATCATAGCAAGCGGTTGAGCAGTCTTAGCATATCATTAGCATATTAGCATATAAAAAGGCAAATGGGAAGAACAGGCTATGCACAATGAAAATGTGTGAACCACTATTTTGTTCTCTCATCCACTTTGATTGGTTGAACAGCCAACCAGATAACTGATATTTAGCATATTAGGCTTTTATAATGTAGGGTATAATATAGGATTTCAGAAATACATACACTAAGAAACAGCAAAATCAATGACTACTTTTATTGGCTCCAGAACAACCATGCTCTGAGCACTGTAGCCAGACTTTTGCAGCCCTCATCTTGAATTGAAGCTATAGCCCCAACGCAATGACAACTATCAGCATTTTGCAGGTGAGGAAACTGAAGCACAGAGTTCAGTAGCTTGCAGAGTAACCTACAGCTTGTAAACCTGAGGGGTAAATCCAAGCTTGTCTGTCTCCAGACTCCTCTGACACTGCTTCAAATTTCCATGGATCTGAAGCATGAAGTACAGGCACTTTGGAAGTCTGGGCTTTGGAATTTTCAACTCTGCCTTGGAACAAACCCCACTTTCCAGCTTCACCGGGACAGCAGCCACTCTGAGCTCCAGAAAGCACATCTGTGACAGCCTTGCTGCTCCGCACTTGTCTAGAGACCCCCGGAGGCCTGGCTCTCAGAGGGAGAGCCTTGGACATATGGCTCAGTTTTAATCAGGTCGGACATGTAGAGAGAGGAGCTTTCCTTGTGGTATTTCTCTATTTCTCGGTCTGGCCCTAGGTTAAACACAGAATCACAATGGAACGCTTCTACAGAGGAAAGAAAAAGAGGTCAATGGAATTTCTTCTGCATTTACAAAGGTCTGTGGCTTGAGCAGGTTTTTATTCTGGTGCTCATCTGATCTGTGTCAGCTCACCTTCTCTGCGGATGTGCACTGGCAAGCGGGTGGCTAATATTTGCTTTGACAAGACTTGGTTTCCCAGGGAGCACAGTGGTTTAGTGCACAAAGGAAATGTGTGCTGCCAACCCTGTGCTGAGAGTATTTCCCATCCTTAAGGCTTGCCAGCCTGGCAGGATCTGGGGAAAAAACCCCAAAATGTACCTGGGGTGACGAACAAAGCTGGGATGTTAATGTGCATCATTCTGTGGTCTTCCTTATTATTTGATGGCTTGGGAATATTTCATGTAAAAAGGAAGATTGTGTTTCAAAGTGTATAATCCTAGAATATTAGTGCTCAAAGAGACCTTAGAAATGGTTTAGATTTTCATCCCAGAAAAAAATGAATGTGAGAGAAGTGAAGTGTCAAGCTGGAAGTCACGCAGGCTATTTTTATAAGGTTCCAGCTAAGACTCAAGGTCTGGTCATTGGTCATCCTCCTTTCAAGTACATTATGGTGTACTTTCTTTTGTTATAACAATTTTTATAATCTAAATTTTTACCTGTTGATTAAATAAGAAGAAAGGCTCAGGCAGCACAAGGTAGACTTGCATTGCGTGAGTAAACAGGGCAAATAAAAGGGCAAATGGGAAGAACAGGGGATGCACAATGAAAATGTGTGATTATTCTGTTCTCTCATCCACTCTGTCTTTTATAAGAGACACCTCAGTTATCTATAAATTAAAACTTCTAAACTTTAACCATAAAAAGTAGTTGAATGTTTAGATATAACACCAATAATCATAAACTTGATATATTACAAATCAAACTTTCAATTATAGCTATTTCATTTTATTAGACCAACAAGGTAACTAATTTGGGTATCCCATCAGCTTCTCAAAGGCTATTAGAGGTCCCATGGTTATCTGGAAGACTGGGGAGGTGCAGTATGCTATAAACTATTACCAAGAAGAGAAAAAGAGATTTGAAGTGTTAAACCTCAAATGGCAATGGGCAGGTCTAAGACTTGCAAAGGTGCACAACACAGGATCAAGCTATCCTAAAATATAACTGCTCATTTAATGGACTATCAGTCCATTTCTCTGTAATAGACACAAAGAGCATTTTATTACATAGAAATGTATGCTTGGGCCATCAAGCATGCATCACCAAGAGTTAAATTTTGAGGCTTGGGATATGAAGGCAGAGTAGATCATTCTTCCCCCGTCCTCCGTCAAATAAATGAGGGCAATTTAAAGAGGACAGTGTCATTTATTTGGAAAATACTAAAACATTTTAGATTGTTATGCTTTTCACTATCACTGCAACTAGAATAGCACTAAACACTGTGGAATCCTCAGAGAAATCAGAGGGCTGGAGAAGAGAGGCCTGGTGAGAAGCTTTGTCTTTTGGATATTGGATACAATACACCTCGAGGTTGTTTTTTTTGTGTGTGTTTTTTTTTTTTTCGTGAGATTTAAGGAAAAGTATAGTTAATTTTATTTGATCTTCTGCCTCCTCCTTCAGTGCAATTTTGTTTCAATCAAGTCCCCATTTCCCTTCTCTGCTTATTATGTTCACAGACCCTAACTTGCCCAAACGAATGGGTAGGAGTTTTGAAATACACCTTCATTTCAATAGGCATCTTTGATCTCTGGGAGAAATTTCCATTCTCCTGCTGTAAGATGCCAAAGAAACATCACATTTCTCATTTCAAAAAATGTGAGCACAGAGCTCGAGTGAATGTAAATTAAGGAGTCATTATTTCATTATTTCCTATGTGAAATACAATGATGCCCTTTTGATAAAATATTAAACCTGTACTGTTTGCATTGGATTCTCTAGGAGTCTCCTGAGGTTGGCTCCCCAACTGAGTTATGGAATTTTCTCAACCTCAATCTTAATTTTTGTGGGTAGACAGGAAATTTTCTGAAGCTTTCCGAGAGGACCGAAGCTCATGAAGACATTTAATTGCTCCAGTTCATGCCAATGTCTAATGGTTAACATTTTCTCTAAAAATAGCTGAAGAATTTAAGAGGATCCTGGGAAGATGGTGGAGTAAGAAGCATGGAGAATCTATTTCACCACATAGACAATAAGTGCAGGGGCAGAATCAGTCTGATGTTATTATTTTGGAGCTCTGAAGTATATTGAAGCCTTCCGACTTCCAAGAGAAGCCTCCAGTGGTAACTAGTGGTTCTTTTCAGTCAACTTCAGCTTTTAGTTCAGAAGCAACTATGTCCCCTTATACACCCCCCTCCCCTCCAGCCCCATGGCAGGCAGCTGTGCCTGTATTCCCGGGGCAGCTTGCACTCAGCTTACAGGAGCCAGAATGTAAGATAAGGAGACTGTCCTTCAAATATCAGGAATTTGTATTCTGGTCACTTATTGCTGTTTCTGCTAATGAAGGTGTAGGCAAAGGAGTGGCAGATATTGTTGTACCTAATTTCCATTGTTATAAACCCTACTTTCAGGGAATTTACAGGGCTGGTGCCTTCTTTTGTTCTCCTTCATTTTTTTTTTCTTTTTGGATGCTAGACATTGAATAATAACACATTAAAAGGCAACCTCGTATATGAGGAAAATTAGAAAGTTACCACATGCCCAGGGGAATGCTTGAGCTCAGAAAAGATCTTAAGTTTATACCTCATGCTGATCCTTTATAGAAAGACAGCCTACAACCATAAAAGTAAACAAAACAAAACAGCAAATCATGTGGAAGTAGAGATGATGACTACCAGAGCTACCACATTATTAAAATCAAATGCCCAGTTTTCAACAAAAAAATATCACAAGGTACATACACAGAAACAAGGAAGTATAGGCTATTCAAAGGAACAAGTAAACCAATAGAAACTGTTCCTGAGAAATACCAAATACTGGACCTACCAAACAAAGACTTTAAAATGTTTTTCTTAAAAATGCTCAAAGAACTAAAGGAAGATGTGCAGAAAATCAAGAAAAGTATGCAAGAATAAAGTGTAAATATTAATGCAGAGATAGGAAAAATTAAGAGAAGTTATAATTAAATTAAGAAAGAAATGATCAGACAGAATCCAAGTTGGATTCAATAAGGCAGAAGAAGGAACAGTAAACTTGAAAATACGACTTTTGAAATTATTGAGTATGAGGACAAAAGTAAAAATAAAAATAGACATAGATAAAGGAACTTGTGAGAAAATATCAAGTGGAACAACATATTTATTGTGCAAGTTCCTGAGGAATAGAGAAAGTGGCAAAGAGAGTCTTTGAAAAAATAATTGTTGAAAACATCCTAAATTTAATAAATGACATATATGCAAACATCCAAAAACTTCAACAAATTCCAAATTATATGAACTCAAAGAGGTCACATTATACTCAAATTATAGAAAGCCAAAGGCTGATGGAGAAATGAATGACTCACAACATGCAAGATATTTCAATAAGATTATCATCAGATTTTGCAATAGAAATTTTTGAGGCCAAAAGAGTCTGATATTTTCAAAGTGTTGAAAAAATAGTCAACTCTATATTTGACAAAACTCTCCTTCATGGGTAAGGGAGAAATTCAGGCATTCCCAGATGAACAAAAGCTAAGGTAGTTCATTAACAGTAGATCTTAGCTGCAAAAACAAAACAAAAAGAAACAAACAAAAAACAAAGGACATTTAGACAGTAACTCAAATATGTATAAAAATATAAAGATTTTAATAAAGACAGGCAATTATTAAACTACTAGAGGCCTGATGCACAAAATTCATGCACAGGTGGGGTTCTTAGGCCTGGCCAGCATGCAGAACCAATCTGTGAAGCAACCAGTGGGGCGATCAGGGCCCCCACTGACACCTGCCACTCACCAGCCCTGCCCCCTGCTGCTGCCACCATCAGTCACCTCCTGCAGAGGGAGGCAATTAGCAAGGATATGAGTGGGGGGAGCCGCTTGGCTGGCACCCACCTTGGCTGACTTGGGCCTGTGTGCTGGGGTCAGCTCCTGACAAGCATCTGTCCCCTGATGGTCAATGTACACCATAGCAACAGCTCATCCTGCTGGTCAGTCAGTTTGCATATTAGTCTTTTATTATATAGGATAGATAGGCAATCATAAAAGCTACTATTATTGTAGCATAATTAGTAAATCTAATTTTTGTTTTCACATGCTATAAGAGTAATACTTAAAAAACACACAATGATTAGTCTAAAACAGTGATTTTTAACCTTTTTCATATCATGGCACACATAAACTAATTATTAAAATTCTGTGTCACAATGAAGTATATATATTTTTGCTGATTAGACCAAAAATAGGAATGATTTTGATTGGTTTATAAATACATAATTATAGATATCACCTACCTTTTTTCTTCAAAGTGACTTTAAAAAAAATCAGGTACTTATACTTGTATGTAAGGGTTTCTTGTACCAAGAATAAGCCAATCAGATGCAACCCTATTATTTTACATGATCAATAAGATACAACTCTATTATATGACTCTTATATTTATAGTCCAAAACAGGACATTCATACCAGATGGTTATTGTTGTGTTGGCTGTTGTCATGTTATTTGACAATCTAAAGGAAAAGAGGCTAGTGCCCCTGACTAAATAGTCTAGTATTGCATGTTTTAAAATTTTGTGGCACACTGTTTAAAAATCACAGATCTAAAAGGTAGTATTATTTTAACTTTGGCTTATAACTCCACATTTTGATTTCTACATAATTTAAGAGTCATTAGAAAACAATTGTTAGTTTATATGCTAGAGCATACAATGCATAAAGATGTACTCTTATGATGTTAGTAATTGAAAGACTTGGAAACAAAGTTATAAAGGAGCACTCTTTGGATGTTATTAAAGTTAAACTGATATAAATTAAAATTAGGGTATTATAACTGTATAATGTTAAATGCAATCCCTATGGTGATCACAAAGGAAATAGTTATAGAATATACAAAGGAAATGAGAAATTAAAACTTATTACTATAAAAATATGAACACAAAAGGAGAGGCTAATGCGAGGCATGAGAAAACAACAACAAAAGCTATAAGACATATAAAAAGTAAATAGTAAAGTAGCAGAAGTAAGCCCTCCTTATCAGTAATTACTTTAAATGTAAATGTAGTCTATTCAATAAAAGGAAGAGATTGGCAGAAACTAATAAAACTCATGAGTTAACTCTATGCTATCTACAAGAGACTCATTCTAGATCCAAACACACAAATAGGCTGAAAATAAAGGATTAAAAATGTTATTCTTTGCAAACAGTAACCACAGGAGAGTGGGAGTGGGCTATGACAATAACAGATCAAAGAAAACTTTAAATTAAATAAAAAGATACAAAGGACAAAGAAGAACATTATAGGTTAATAAAATGTTCAATATAGCAAAATATATAATAATTATTAATGTTTATGTGTATAAAATTTTAAAATGCACATAAATACTAAAATAAAATACCATAAAAAATACTAGAGGCCTGATGCATGAAATTCATGCAAGAGGCTCGGCCCTCACAGCCCTGCAGCTTGCCTCGCCTAGTAGCCTCAGAGGCTTGCTTTGGCCCCGGCTTTGTCCGGAAGGTCATTTGGAAGGATGTCTGGCCTAATTAGCATATTATGCTTTAGTATTATAGATATGAAGCGAAAAAAAAAAAGAGAGATATAATTGAAGGGAGAAATATACAGTTCTACAGTAATAGTTGGTTACTTTAATACACCACACAATAAAATAGGAGATAAGTAAGGAGACAGAAAACTTGAACAATAAATAAAACAATGAGATTTAATAGATATATATAGAGAACTCTACTGAAGAATTGAATATGCAGGAGTGGACACAAGTAGGTTTATAGTTATGAGTGTGTGAAACCATTTATTCTTGTATTATTATTTTTTATAACAACTGTAAATCTACTTTTGCCCACCCCTGTACATCTTCTCATATGAACATAGGCTATTTTTCAGAATAGACAATATGATGTGTCACAAATTAAATCTTAGATTTAAAAAGAGAAACTACATTCAAAATGCCTTCTCTAATCCCAATGGGATGAAATTAGAACTCAACAATGGGAAAAAAAAATTGAAAAGCTTAAAATCTGTGGAAATTAAACAGCACACAATAAAACATTTAATGAATAAAATAATAAAGCATGAGGAAAATTAAAAATACTTATATTTTTTTTCATTGCCTGGCTTATTTCACTTAACATAATGCCCTTAAGGTCCATCCATGTTGCTGCAAATGGTAAGAATTCCTTCTTTTTTATAGAAGTATAGTATTCCATTGTGTAGATGTACCATGGTTTTCTAATTCACTCATCTGCTGATGGGCATTTAGGCTGTTTAAAAATCTTAGCTTTGGTTAATTGTGCTGTTATGAACATAGGGTACATATATCCTTTCTGATTGGTGTTTCTAGTTTCTTGAGATATATTCCTAGAAGTGTAATTACTGGGTCAAATGGGAGTTCCATTTTTAGTTTTTAAAGAAACTCCATACTGTCCTCAACAGTGGGGAACCAGTCTGCATTCCTACTAGCAGTGCATGAAGTTTCCTTTTTCTCCTCATCCTCAACAGCACTTGTCTTTTGTTGATGGGTTAACATTCTGACAGGTGTGAGATGGTGCTGCATTGTTGTTTTGATTTGCATTTCTTGTATAATTAATGACTTTGAGCATGTTTTCATATGTCTCTTGGCCTTCTGTCTTCTTTCAAAAAGATTCTATTTAGGTTGGTTGCCCATTTTTTTTTACTGGATCATTTATCTTCCTTTTATTAAGTTGTATAAATTCCCTGTAGATGTTGAAGATTAAACCTTTATCAGTAATAACATTTGCAAATATGTTCTCCCATAGAGTGGGCTTTCTTATTGTTTTGTTGATAGTTTCTTTTCTGTGCAAAAGCTTTTTATTTTGATGTAGTCCTATTTGTTTAATTTTCTCAATAGCTTCCATTGCCCTAGGAGCAATATTGGTGAATAAATTGCTTTGGCATTTGTCTGAGATTTCTCTGTCTGTGGATTCCTCTAGTATTTTTATAGGGTCCCATCTTATGTTTAAGTCCTGTGTATACATTTTGAGTTAATTTTTGTGTATGGTGTAAGTTGGTGGTCTAGTTTCATTTTTTTGCATGTATCTGTCAAATTTTCCCAACTGACTTGACTTCATTGTATGTTCATACCTCCTTTATCAAATATTAATTGAGCATAGTGGTTTGAGTGGATATCTGGATTCTCTATTCCATTGGTCTATATGACTGTTCTTGTGTCAGCACCAGGCTGTTTTGAGAACAGCCACTTTGTAGTACAGCTTGAAATATGATATTGAAATCCCATTTACTTTGTTCTTCTTTCTCAGGATTGCTGTGGCTATTTGGGGTCTTGTTTTGTTCCAGATGAATCTTTGGAGAGTTCTTTCTATGTCTGTGAAATATGCCATTGGTATTTTAATGGGGAGTGCATTGAATCTATAGATTGTTTTGGGTAGTATGGACATTTTAATGATGTTGATTCTACCAATCCATGAACATGGTATGTTCTTCCATTTGTTACATCTTCCTCTATCTCTTTTTTCAGTGTGCTGTAATTTTCTGCTTATAGGTCTTTTACCTCCTTAGATAAGTTTATTTCTAGGTATCTTAATTTTTTTGGTGCGATGGTAAATGGAATTGACTTTTAGTCTCTCTTTCTGTAAGTTCACTATTGATATGTAGTAATGCCATATGTTTCCTGGCATTAAATTTGTATCCTGCTACATTGCTGAATTCATTTATTAACTCTATTAGTTTTTTGATAGAGTCTTTCAGGATTTTTATGTACACTATCATGTCATCTGCAAATAAGGACAGCTTTGCTTCTTCTTTTCCAATTTGGATTTCTTTGATTTCTTCTTCTTGTCTAATTGCAATAGCTAATACTTCCAATACTATATAGAATAGCAGTGGTGAGAGTCAGCATTCCTGTTTTATACCTGTTCTTAGGGGAAATGGTTTTAATTTTTGCCCATTGAGTATGATGTAAGCTGTGGGTTTATCATATATAGCTTTTATGATGTTAAGATATGATCCTTCTATTTCCATCTTCTTGAAAGTTTTTATCAAGAAAGGGTGTTGGATTTTGCCAAATGCTTTTTCTGCATCAATTGATATGACTATCTGATTTTTATCTCTCAATTTGTTTATATAATGTATCACATTTATTGATTAATCCTACTTGGTCATGGTGTATGATCATTATGGTGTACTGTTGGATCCAATTTGCTAGAATTTTGTTGAGGATTTTTGCATCTATCTGTCCAATCTATCTGTCCAATATTAAATAACTCACTAGAACACATGGAATTAATTGACATCTTCAGAACCCTTGGTTCATGAGGAATATTGGCCTGTAACTCTTTTTCATTGTGATGTTTTATCTGGTTTTGATATTAGGGTGATGCTGGCTTCATAGAATGAGCTCAGAAGTGTTCCTTCCTCTTTTGTTTTTGGAATAGTTTGAGGAGGATAGGTTTTAGTTCTTCCTTGAATGATTGGTAAAACTCCCCTATGAAGCCATCTGGCCCTGGGCTTTTGTTTGCTGGAAGCTTTTTGATTACTGCTTCAATTTCTTCCATAGATATTGGCCTATTGACATGTTTAGATTCTTTCTAGGAATATGTCCATTTCCTCCAGGTTGTCCTGTTTGTTGGAATAGAGTTGCTCATAGTATTTTTTAACAATCCTTTGTATTTCAGTGGGGTCTGTTGTAATTTCTTCTCTTTCATTTCTGATTTTATTTGGGTTCTCACTCTTTGCTTCTTGGTGAAACAGGCTAGAGTTTCATCAGTCTTATTTATCCTTTCAAAGAACCAGCTCTTGGTTTTGTTAATCTTTTGTATAGTTTTTTTTTTTTTTTTTGGCTCAATGTCATTTATCTCCACTCTGATCTTTATTATTTCCTTCCTTCTGCTTACACTAGGTTTTTCTTGTTGCTCTCTTTCTAACAGTTTAGTTGTAGGGTTAGGTAATTTATTACCATTGTTTCTTTCTATCTTTCTTCCTTTCTTTCTTTCTTTCTTTCTTTTTTTTTTTACAGTAGGCTTGTAGAGCTATGGAATTTCCTCTCAAGACTGCTTTTGCTATCTCCCATAGATTTTGTATTGTTGTGTTTTCATTGTCATTTGTTGCCATGATGATTTTTAATTCTTCTTTGATCTCTCTGGTAACCCAGCTATTGTTTAATAGCATGATGTTTAGTCTCTGTGTATTGGATTTTTTTTGCATTGTTTTTATTATAGTTGAATTCCAATTTTATGCCACTGTGATCTGAGAAGATGTTTCATATGATTTCTATCTTCTTGAATTTGAAGAGACTTTGCCTAAAATCCAGTATATGGTCTATCTTTGAAAATGACCCATGTGCACTTGAGAAAAATGTATATTCTGTGGCTTTGGGGTGAAATATTCTGAAGATGTCAATTAATTCCATCTTGTCTAGTGAGTCATTTAGAACTGATGTTTCTTTATGATTTTTTGTTTAGAGGATTTGTCCAATGGTGATAGTGGGGTAGTAAGGTCTCCTACTATGATTGTATTTCTGTCAATATCTCCCTTGATATCCTCCAGGAGTTTTTTTTTTTTTTAATGTATTTGGGATCCCCTTAGATGTGTATATGTTTACCACATTAGTTTCTTCTTGTTTGATTGCCCTTTTTAGTATTATAAATAGCCTTCCTTATCTCTTCTTATGTCCTTCACTTTGGGATCTAATTTGTCAGATATAAGTATTGCTACCCCAGCTTTTTTTTTTTTTTTTCATTTCCAGCGCCTGAAAAACCTTTTTCCATCCCTTAACTCTCAGGCTGTGTGTGCCTTTTTTTCTGAGGTGGGTTTCTTGTAGATAGCAGAAAGATAGGTTGTGTTTTATTATTCAGCAATTACCCAATGTCTTTTGATTGGTGCATTTAATCCATTTACATTTAAAGTTATTATTGATAGATGTTTATTTGTTCCCATTTTTATTCTTTACCCCTGTGTTCCTTCTTTCATTCCTATTTCTTTATTTTTATTTTTTTTATAGCAGACCCTTTAGCATTTTTTGCATTGCTGGTTTGGTTTTTATCTGTGAAGCTCCTGATTTCATCTTCAATTTTGATTGATACCCTTGCTGTGTATATCATTTTTGGATTCAGACCTTTTTTTGCATAGCTTGATATATTTAATTCCTTTCCCTTGTGGTCTAATGAGTTTTCTGTTGATAAATCTGTCACTAATCTGATGGGGGTTCCTTTGTAGGTAACTTTCTGTCTCTCTCTGGCTGCTTTTAAGATTCTTACTTTGGCGTTGGTATTTGCCAATTTAATTATAATGTGCCGTGGCATTGGTCTTTTGGGGTTCATTTTGCTTGGGACTCTGTGAGCTTCTTGGATTTGTGTGGGTTTTTCTTCCCTATAACAGGGAAGTTTTCTGTCATTATTTCTTCAAACAGATTTTCTATTCTTTGCTCAGTTTCCTCTCCTTCTGGAACTCTTATTATGTGGATGTTGTTTTGTTTTGTGTTGTCTCAAAGTTCCTTTAGACTCTTCTCCTTTTTTTAAATTTGTTCTTCTAGAATCTTCTCTACTTGGGTATTTGTTTCTACTTTGTCTTCTAGCTCACTGATGCAGTCCTCTGCTGCTTCTAGTCTATTCTTTATGCTTTCTATTGAATTCTTTACAGCAGCAATGCCATTTTTCATTTCTTCTTGGTTCTTCTTCACTTCCTCTTGGTTCTTACACATATTGTCAAATTTGTTTTCCATTCTTTTCAACCACCTATGACCATTTCTCTGAGTTCTTTCTCTGACAGGTTGCTTGCCTCCATTTTGTTTCATGCCTTTTCTGGTGATGACTACTTTTCTTTCATATGTGGACTGTTTCTTTGATTCCCCATGGTCTCTCTCCTCTGGGTGTTTGGTTATGTAGTTCTATCTCTCCTGTGTTCATTTAAAGGCGCAAAATACAACTCAACCAGGTCTAATGCATAAGGCACTGAACAGAAATGTATTCATGATATCAATAACCCCAAATAATGGTGACCACCAGAGAGAAGCAAAATAGACGATAGGAGAGAAAGAAGAGAAAAAAGAAAAAAGAAAGGAGCACAAAAATGAAATTGGGAAAAGGGAAAAAAAGTAAAAGAGAAAAGAAAGGGAATACAAAAAAAAGAGTGGCACAAACTATATATATGGGGAGAAAACTCTAATAGAACAGCCACTAATCCCAACAAGTGCCAGCAACATGTATCTGGAGAAAAGTACAAACTACAAACAACACTTAATATAAAGCAAGGTGAGGGAAAACAGTAGCAAAAAACAACAAAACAAAACAAAACAAAAGAATAAGCAAAACAATTTCACAAACAAGCATAAAAAATTGATATAATCAACAATAAAGCAAACAACAACAAAAGGACTGAGAGAAAAACAATTTTTTGCATAGTGAAAACAGAGAAGAGAAAGGTGTCTATGGACTTGGAGCAGGGGATTGGAAATTAGATATATAACTAGGTGAAATTTTAACAGAGGGTAAAAATAAAGAATAGAGAAAATCTAAAGCAGAAAAAGGGTAAGAGAAACAGGACAACAAAAGGGGAAATGTCAAGAAGAGAGTGATGGCATAAAGGTAAACTTGAGATAAAGTAAAATGATGCTAAAGGGAAGATGAAAATAGAATGTAGAACACTAAAACCAAAGTAAAATAAAGAGAAATTAAAATGATACTTTAAAAAAAAGATAAAATAGTAGTAGTAATAATACTGATGAAAAATAAAAATGTAATAATTAAAAAGGTAAATCAAGTGAGGAAAAATGAAAAAAAATAATTTCTAAGTAAAAGATGAAAAAAATAAAAATGTGCAGTAGTGAAGGTCATTCACTTCTTCTACTGTTCTGTTTAGCACACCTGTTTCCTAGTCAGGTCAGTATTACAGTTCCCTGCGTTACACTGCTCCTCAATGTTGTAAGCCAGTCCTGATTTTTAAGCAGGCAGTGTGTCAGAATTTCTTGCATTCTTTTTATTTGTGTTTACACAAGAGTCAATTTGTGATTGAACCCCTGGATGGCAGTATTTCTGGATTAACCTCTGGTTCTATAGGTCCTTCCTAGCCAGTGCTTAGATTCTGCTTTCCCTGTGAGATTCAATACTGGTTTGTGGGAGTGGGTTGCCCCAGAGTTGATTCTCTAATAGTTATTCCCCACTCTGATCCTCAGGTTCCAGAAAAACAACTTTCCCCTGCAGTGTCCTAGGGTGTCCCCAATTGGTGATCATATGTATTTGGCTTAGTAATCAGAAGCAAGGATTTAAAGAGGAAAAAGAAAAAGGAAAACAAACAAACAAAAAGAGCCAGTGTAAGTGTGCGAATTCCAGGGTTGTGCACAACTCTGTGCACTCTTTTTTTCCCCCTTGGGTCTAAGCAGCCAGCACACTTTTAAAATTTTTAGACTGTCCTTTTGAGTCAGCTCAAAATGGATTGCTTTTAAGAGTTCCTATCTGTTAGCATCTCTGAGGACCCCCTTCCATAATCACGGATTATACCAGCTGCAGCAGCCATGGATTTTTCTAGGTGCAGACTTCCCATGGTCCTCCAGCTCCCACAGTGCACACATTTCTCTCTCCTGCTGGGACCAGAGACCTCACATTAACCCAAGAGGAATCTGACCTTTCCATGTGGAGTGTAGGGCTCTTCCGAATCTGTGTGTTTGGGCCAATTGGGGACCGGTGTTCTGGGGTTTGCAGCTGTTCGGTGTAGTTGTAAATTTTCAGGCTTCTGATAACATCTGCTTTCCCCTTCAAGATGGCACAGTTTCTGGATCTGAGCTGGTCACTCCAGGAGGGAATCCAGCAGCATTGGGGATTCAGTCAGTTCCCCACCGTCTCCTGGAGTATAGCTGTCCCTCAACTCACCAACAAACACTCCCCATGTGACCTTTAGCTGTTCTTTCTGTCTGCTGCTCTGGGACAAGGCTCAGGACACATCTGTCTATTCCGCTACCATTTTTCCTCACTTCTTAGTATTTAAACTTTCTGTTGCACTTACGAAAGAAAATGTTCCTTTTTAAATTTATCTTTCTGAAATTTAATTGTGAGAATATAGAAATGCAATGTGTTATTGTACATTGATTTTGTAACCTGCAACTTTAGTGTATTTGTTTATTGTTTCTAATAATTTTTGGGTTGGGTTTTTAGGGTTTTCTATTTAAAGAATTATGTCAAATGCACTAAGTGGTGCTTTTACTTCTTCCCTCCCAAGTTGTATGCCTGTTGTTTCTTTCTCTTACCTGATTGAATAGGACTTTCAGTGCTTTTTGAATAGGAGTGAGCTTTCAGTTTTTCACTGGCTTTTATTATATTGAAGTACTTTCCTTTTTTGCCCATTTTATTGAATGTTTTATTCATAAATGGATCTTGTAGATTATCAAATGCTTTTTCTGCATCAATTTACACTTTCATATTATTTTAACCTTTCTTTTGTTAATGTGGTGGATTTGTATATGTCAAATCATCCTGTGCCCCTGGAATTAACCAACTTGATTGTGATGTATTATTTTTTAAATATATTCTTGTATTTGATTTGTTATTATTTTGTTTGTACCTCTGTGCCTTTACAGAAAAAGTTTTCAAATTCCTACTTAGAAAATAATTTCAGTAAAGGTTTGGAAGGTCTAAGAGAATAGGTGAAAACCGAGTTAGATATTTAAAGATTGGCAGCATTTAGAGAGAAAAAAGAAGAGAGCATCCCTCAAGAGGGATATAATGCAAATAAAGGCATGGAATGAAGATAGGTATAGGAAGGGCATTTCCAAAGACAAGGAGAGATAGAGAGTGAGCAGGTGACATGAAGCCAGGCCATGGAGAGTTCAGAGCTAGGCAGGAAAGTATCAACCTAGAGGTGAGACATATAGAGCTGTAAAAAGATTTGGGATCTGAGATTGGTTTGGCTCAGTGGATAGAGCGTCAGCTTGTGGACTGAAAGTTCCCAGGTTCGATTCCGGTCAGGGGCATGTACCTTGCTTGTGGACACATCTCCACTGTGGGGTGTGCAGGAGGCGGCTGATCTTTCATCAATGTTTCTGACTTTCTATCTCTCTCCCTTCCTCTCTGTAAAAAAAAAAAAAAATCAATAAGATATATTTAAAAACAAGATTTGGGATATCTTAATGTCTTGAGGAAATTCATGTTTAAGGAAGTTTAAACTGATCGAGACAGGAAGTGGGATATAGAGCAGAAAGCCACATTGATAGCTTATAAGGGTGATTGTTACAGGGTAGAAGGCCTTTGCCAGGTAAGTTATACATGTGTTCTGAGTCTCCCCAACACAGCAGCAGCTCACTGTGGACTGCTAGGCACAGTAATGAGTCAGGCAGAAAGGGGAAACACAAAGCAAGACACTGACAAGACGCATAGACAAGAGACAATCCCTGGTTGCCCTCTACCTTTTAACTTTTAAAAAACTATTAGTTTACATTTTTAAGTATTTACAATGAGCAAGTTATTGATCTTTATGCATTAACTCATATGATCTATCTTTTTCCCTTTACAGGTGAGAAAACTGAGGCTTAGAAACTAAGGAACTTTGCAACATCCCCGAAGGTCAAATGCTATTAGGGTGGAAATTGCCAAGATTGACTGAATCTCTGAACCACCATGTGGCCCGGAGGCTTATCCATGGAGGCATATTTCTTCTCCACCAGAACTAGAAGGATTTGTCTGACTTTTAGTCCAAACCCTCATACTGAGGAGAAGAACAATAATCCACAGAGAGAAAAAGGTGAGCTGATTGCCATTATTTGCTCTTCTGCAAATTCCTGGCAGCTACTGCTCCTTAGTTCTGGTGTTCGGTGATCTAAGTTTCGGGGGCTAGTCCTCAGTTAAAAAAAAAATTCTGGAATCTGGCAGAAAATCATTCAATGATTGCTGGTTAATTGTCTCAGGGAGGCTCATTTGTACTAGATGAAATCATCATTTGACCATGTCTGATATGAAATTCCTTTTGAAACAGATTAGTAAGGGAAGAGAAAGGAAGCTGAAAGAATAAAAGAAATGGATGAGCTACTGTAGCGGCTGCATGAGAGAAGCTGTCTGTCATCCGGCGACGCTGACCTCAAGCCAGTTCTTCAGGGAATGGAGAGAATACATTACCAGGATATGATTTTATAAGAGATATCCCAGTTGAGCCAGGAGGTCTTTGCAATTAGAAGGTCATTTGTGTGGTTAACAATGTTACCACAGCTGCAATGCTGCTTTCTCTCCAGCCACAGTGGAGAAAATCATCCAAATAAGTTTGGGTTGCTATTTTTTTAAAGGAAAATTGAAAAGCACTCACTTAGCCCTTAGTGGTATAGCCGGAAATGTGGAATACATTTCATCTAAATTAAAAATTGGAAACATAACTTTTATGCCTCTATACTATCAGGGAAATCAAGATACTAACATGCAGGCTGAGGGAAAATGAAGTTGCAATGGATTCTCTCCTTTGATTTAATGGCTGAGGTTGGAATTTTTTTTTTCCAGTGGAAAAGTAAACCAAATATCATTTCTTTTGGTTAAGTGCAAGGTCTTTGTGGTCAGGACTGTCATATGGTTCTATTGCATTTCAGAACACCTAACATCATGCTGGATATAAAAAGTTCTTTGAAATATAAACCACTTTGCTAGATGGTTTATAACCCTGACTCTGTAAAATCATTGGTCAAATCAAGAGAGCCTATTATAGAAAAGTGTCTTTCCCCAGGTGTTACTTATTAAGGATGCTCAAACACATTTTAAACAATGTGAGTTTTGCCAAGGTGTTGGACCAGACCCTGAAATCCTCTACTGGACATCTGACACCACTATAGGTTTGAGATACTGAGATTCTAAACACAATTGGGCAAATTTAAGTCTTGTTTGCTTCAGAAGGCTGTGTACTAATGGCGTGCCATGCTTTCCCCCACTCTTCTCTCCTTGGACCCTCCATATCTGTAATGTCTAGTGCAGAAGAAAGGCGTGGACACAAGTCCAGTGAGTGAGGGGATGGTGTTACGGTTGGGAGTTGCAATGATTATATCATATTGAGAACATGGCTTACAGAAAATGTTTAATGTGATGGAATGGTACATCTATATACCAATCTCAGTGATCTTTAGATATCAATGTTAGACAATCTTCACAGAGAGAACCAATGTTGAGCAATGAGGCAAGCACTGCCCTGAACTACTCAGTCTTTCTCATTTGGCAATGGATTTGTCTAAGTAGTGCTCTAGTGTCCAATGAGGCTGTGACTAAGTGTTATATATGATTACAAAGAAGGAGAAGGTCTCATCAGTGTCCTTGAAAAGCATGCAGGTAAATGATTCAGAAGCCAAAGATCAGAGATACACATAGGCAAGCCTAAAAGGAAAAAGGAAATAAATATATATTATTTATTTAGATAATGGCATAGCCCTAGAGCTTATTAAATTCAGAATCATTACAAAACTCAGTGGCTTTTCTTCCCTTCAGGTCGTGACTAGAGATCCAGTTCAGTGATGATCAGGAAGAAGGGTTTTGTAGAAAAGGGCATGGTGTACATCTCCTCTACCTGGTAGGGATGGATGTGAAGAGATGTTATCCTACTATCATATTTTAATTCACATACTTCACAGCATTTCAATCAAATATCTTTTAGAGTATCATGAAGATTTCCTATCATGCTTTGTTATCTCTATGATGAATGAGCTTGGAATGTGTGCTTTATCTCAGGAAGATCTGGGATTAAACCAGTCTTGCTTATATAACTTTGGACCAGTTGCTTATCCTTTCTGAACTTAAGTATTCTCACATGTCAAGTGAGACTATTACAATTTATATTATAAAAACCCAATGTCCTAACATGACCAAAGACCGATGTGGATGGGTGGGGCTGTGTGATTTTGTGCACTGGGATTCTAGTACCTAATATTAGAGCCATGGGTATGAAAGGAAAATACATTTAGTTAAGTATATAAAGTGAGTGTTAATTCTTGACAAGTATATAAGGTGAGTGTCCGTGAATGTTAGTCCTTTCCTTTTGATGCCTTGGCAAGATAAGCATATGGTAGAGTGGCAGAATCATTTGATTTGGTGTAAGAAGAGCTTGATGTTGCATGCAGCAGCCAACTTGAGTGTGGTCTTGGATAAAAGCAACAGGGGGGTTCTCTGTGCCTCAGTCTCCTGGCTGAAGAGTGTTCACTTTCAAAGGAGGATATAAATATCTCCAAGAAGGTACATGCCATGCAAAGTTGTGGGGGAAACTGCAAAGAAAATAGTTGCTTATAAGGGAGGAAGAATTTTTTTAAAATTCTACCTGAAATTTGTACTAAGGCCAGGCCTTTGTCTTAGAGATTTTGAAAAAAAAAAAACATATATAGTTTCATGGATAACATAGACTAATAATAATATGACTATCCTATCTAATAAAAAAGTAATATGCGAATTGATCAAGCCTCTGCTATACCTATCCTCAAGCCACACCCACCAACTAATCAGGAGCAAGTATGCAAATTAATCCAACCAAGATGGCTGTGTCCATGGAGCGAGCAGGAGCTTGGGTTTGCCCCACACACCCTAGCTGGCCCTGGACTCCACTCAAGGCTACAAAGTTTCAATTATAGAAGATAAATAAATCCCATATACCAGCGTCTCCAACATCAAAGGCCATGGCTGGGCCTGCAAACCACCACAGGCCCCTCACTCAGATTGCCCCATGCCCCAAGGGAATACCCATGCTGATCTGGGACTCCCTTCAAGGAAAACCAGCTGGCCTCCACCCATGCACTATCCTATCTAATAAAAGAGTAATATGCAAATTGATCATCACTCTAACACACAAGATGGCTACCTCCATGAGGTCAAAGATGGTTGTCCCCATGTGGACACAAGATAGCTACCACAAGATGGCCAGCAGAGGAAGACAGCTGGGAGAAACCAGGCCTGAAAGAGAGGGCAGTTGGGGGCAATGAAGCCTTCAGGGGAGGACAGTTAAGGGTGACCAGGCTGGCAGAGGAGGGAAGGTGGGGGCAACTGGGCTTGCAGGGAAGGGCAGTTGGGGGAGACCTAGGCTTGCAAGGGGCAGTTAGGGGTGACCAGGCCTGAAGGGGAGAGCAGTTAGTGGTGACAAGGCTGGCAGAGGAACAGTTAGGCATCAATCAGGCTGGCAGGGGAGTGGTTAGGGGGTGATCAGGCTGCCAGGCAGAAGTGGTGACAGGCAATCAGAAAGGTAGGCAGGCAGGTGAGCAGTTGGGAGCCAGCAGTACTGAATTGTGAGAGGGATGTCTAACTGCCTGTTTAACCCAATCCTACTGGGATCAATCCTAAACAGGCAGTTAGACATCCTTCGAGGGCTCCCAGGTTGGAGAGGTTGCAGGCTGGGCTCAAGGACACACACCCTCATGCAGGAATTTCATGTACTGGGCCTCTAGTGAACTATAAATAGCCTAAACAAATGTACCTTAATGTTTAGGATGTCTATTATTCACAAATACTAATTAATACCAAAACTAAGCTGGTGCTTTATACAAAGCATTTTTTTACCCTCAAGAGCCTGTATCAGGATGGGGAAACTGACTTCATTGATTCATGAGGATTAAATACAACATGTGAATTAATCAGAACAAATTAAATGTAAGAGAACAAACATTTTCAAAAGTAATTGTTTTTGTTGTGATTACTCCAATTCATGTTAGGCTTCCACCATTTAGAAAAGTTACTTATTTGATTTTTCAATTTTCAGTTTCTTCATCTGTAAAAGTAGAACATCAGTAGTAACTCCGTGGGATAGCCATGAGGAGTAATGAGATTACAAGCCTCAAAAGAAAACAATGGCTGACACATGGCTCAGTGGTCGAATGTTGACCTATGAACCAGGAGGTCATGGTCCGATTTCCTATCAGGGCATATGCCCGGGTTGTGACTTGATCTCCAGAAGTGGGATGCAGGAGGCAACCGATCAATGATTCTCTCTCATTAGTGATGTATCTATCTCTCTCTCTTTCACCTCTCCCCTCTGAAATCATTAAAAAATATATTTTTAAAAATTACATAGAAACATTCTATCAAGGGTTCAAAAACTGTTATTATATTAGTATATTTCTTTCTACTCTTCTTTTATAGTTTCATTAATTAAATTCATACACTCTATGAAAGATTTTGGCCCTAATTTTGCTTAAAATCATATTATGAGCACATTCTGACTTTGTGAAAATTGTAAAAAAAAATATTAACTATATAATTTCCCCCATAATATCCTAAAATTAAAAAAAAAAAAACACAGGTAATAGATCTTCTTTTTCACATGATTCTTGTTCTCAAAGAGGTTAAGGAGTTGGGAGGGTTAACAAAATAAGTGTTTGAGCACCAAATAAGGGTCTATGTATTGTACTCTTCCTGTGGGACAAAGAAATATAGACTACTTGGTGGAAAACACAAATTCAGCTAAAACAAAAAATCAGGGTTTGGAGTTTTTGGTAGAGATGCCTGGAGAAAGAGAGGAAAAAGACTGAGGAAGAGTGATTCAAGAGGAAGAGAGACAAAAGGAAAGTGAAAATTTAAAGAGCTATTAACAGTGTTTTTCAAGCTGTTGTGATCCATCAGCATTTATAAAGAAAATAAAAATGAACAGAAGAGAACATATTAGATAACATTGCACATAATACTGGCAAATAGTATTTATGAAATTTTATTTCCATTATTTTATGCACTGTGTCATAGAAAATTTATTTCTGACTGTAGATCTTAGAAAAAAATGTAAACACACACACACACACACACACACACACACACACACACACACACTATGTAAGACATTAAACTTTAGTTTTTACATAGTTACTGTCATCCATTGAACCTGATTCTTAACATCATAGAAACTCAGGATCCACAGAAGAATTTGTTCAAGGTTATAGGACACAGAGTCAGAGCTGACTCCACTCTGCTACCCTTTCCACACTGCACCAAATATTATTGTGAATTTTTTTCTTCTCCTGTCAAACTAAAAATGTATCCCCTATCCAGTCCTTGTTCAGTTTGCTTTCCGATTATTTTTAGTTCTGATGCAAACCTCATGACTAATTAGAGCCATCTATGTCTTGTTTGTAGCACTTAATGGAGGACGTGGACAAAGCCAGGGTGTGAAGACCGAACTGAAATCACAGTTCGCGATTCAATGGCATTTACGCTTCTAGCCCTCCGGTGTTTTGTAATCTTGTTGTAAATCTAGTCGATGCCCAATTGTATGTGATTATACAAAAGAAGAGTTTATGTGCCCTCAGAATATTCTCAGGTATTATGCCTTTAAGTTAAAATGTATCGAAATAAAATGAGCAGCGGTGGGGAGGAAGGATAGAAGTACAATGCAGTCTGCATTCTTCAGGAGCCGTACTCAATAAGTACTGAGTTTTGATCGATTGATACAGTGTCATATTTGACTAAAGAGGTGGGGAAGTTGCTACTGTCGCTTTGTGCTGGATGGCAGCGGAATGCACTATTGATTTTGTATGTTGGATGGGTTGTCAGTGTATAGTGCATTGTTGATTTTGACTTTTATAGCCAACATGTTTCCTTTAATTGGATCATTTGTAAAAGAGAGGAGGGGACCTGCTCTGCTTTGACAGTGACTGATTACAATCATTTCATGTTTGTCAATATTTGATAAACCCACTGTTACCCAACAACATGGCTGCCTTTCTGCACTTGCTCATTCTGGTTCCACTTCTCTATTTTCCCAGGTATCACTTGCAGCTGATCTGCCCCAATTTCCACTCGCGCCTCGCTGCTGTATTTACTCTTACAGCCACAGACACTCAATTTTTTCTTGTTTGCCAAGGAAGTTTCTTCATACAATAACAACCGATCTACTTTCCCACAATCTCTTTAGTCTGCAGCCCCTGAGGGTCCCCTTCCTTTCAGCAGCTGTTACACACTGTCAAGTTATGCAGAGTATTACTGGTACAAGTATCCACCGTGAATCTGCAGTTGACAAACATGTTGAGCCCTCAGATCTTAGGGTTCCTAGAGGAAAGAAGAGCCCCTTGCGCTTGGCCATCTTTGCTCTCTCGTGGATCATAGCCTCTAAGTTCATTCTGGGTGGAAATCGGGGTTCCTGGAACATTTCAGTTGTTCCAAGTAGAGCTATTATATGCAATTAAGAGGAATTATGGACTGGTGTTTGTGTCCTATATGCCCATTTGTTTGACGGTTGCTAATGTTATCTTTTGTACTCTGTGGTCTTTTAGTTTCTCCCCGGAAGGAGAGAAAGGCTCCCAATTTGATTGCTGTCCTTGTTCGTCATGCAATAAAAGAGACTCTTCCAAGCCCCTGTTTTAACCCAAGTTCCTTCCAATCAGACTTGGAAATGTTCCTGAGGTAGGTTTATTAGGAATAGGAATCTTAGTGAAAAAGGACTAGCCTGCAGGGAGGAGATATGAATCATGGTCCTCTGGACCTTGGAGAAGTCACCTAGTTTTTCTGTATCCAGAATCTATTCACCTAGAAATTACAAAGGTTATATTCAATAGTTGGGAAGATCCCTCCTACAGTTCCATTGTTCTCACTTACTAGGCTTCTGGGCTCCCTGACAAAAGCCTGAAAGGAAACCTGTGTGTTTATCAGGAAGGGATCCCCTAATGTACATAGATAAGTCAGGAGAGTTGATACATCCTTGTGTTCACTCACTGGACAAATGTTGCCAGACTATCTCTAGATGTTCCCCAACTAATGATAGATGATGATACCATTATTCTTTTTTTCCCCCTATGTATTCTACAAATCGTATGCTTATAGAATATGATTTGACAGGTTTTCCTATTTGTCTCAAGGATGAGTGTTTCAGAAACCAATTCATTTTAATTAGAGGCTTCTGACAGCAGATAGTTAAATATAACATATTGGTTATTTGCAGGTACAAACATTCACTGTGACTTCATTGACACGAAACAAAAAGAAACCAATACAACTGGAATTAATGAGATTCCGAGGAAGCTCTTATTGGCTCCATGGAAAACGATAAACACAAAAATGCTGCTTTGTAGGCATTTCTCACTTAGCACTATGTACAAGAGGACATTTTCATTTGTTTAGAATATTTGCAAATCTGGTGTAATAGTATTTTTTTTAAATGTTGTGTAAACTCGGGATCTGAGACACAGTGTAACTAGTGCCTTATTTAAGAGCTAAATCAACTTTACGAAAGATAGATTGAAGTCTAAACTGAGTGGGACAACAAATGTGAAATAGTGTTATTTTTTTTTCTGATTATTACCTTCGAGATGCTCTGTTAAATTTATCTTCCCTTCCAAAGAGGTAGCAGCAGCTTCTAGAGTTAAATGCTCACTTTTTGGTATGTATGACTCAATTCCCCCGTGAGGGACCTTGGGGTTTATGAGTTGGGCCTGCTCTTCAACACTCGTTCTCCTTCTGCCTCCTTCCTCTCTCCTACAGTGTATTGATACCTGAGAAATGATGGAAAAGGCCAATTATTTCTTAGTTAATTGTGAACCTGTGGTGGGCATTCAAGTTGTGACCCAGAGGGGCACACGTTAAGCCCTACAAGAGGCAAGTTCTCTGATGTGGAAAATGTATTCTGTGGCTTAGCTTCTCATCACGTCCTCTCAGATCCAATTTTTGATTAACATACTAGATATTTTACACTGGGTGTCCCCTAGAATCAAAGGCACCTTTTGGGTGAGATATGCAAATGATTCCATGCCTACCCAGGCTTGCAGTCAGTTGTCCTAAGGAAAAGTCACTCAATACATCTTTGCTACTTCAATGATACGAGTACATAGATAAAAATTAATTTTCTGCTGGTCACCACTAACACCTATAAATAACTGGATATTGAAGCACTTTCTTCATCCAGGAAAAGAAAAAGAAAAATTATAACATTCTCTCCTAAATTGACATCTCATTGTTAAGGAAATTATCTTGAATTCCTCATTTTCCATTTAGATTAGCTGAAGTTCTAAAAAAAAAAAAAAAAAAAAAAAAAACAGAACTGGGTTCTACAGGAATATGCATTGTATGTGACTTAGTTAGGATGGTGTTCCTTGGAACTTGGTTTGAGTTTTATGATTTTGATTCTAATTTAATACAAGTGGAAAATTTCATTCAGTATCATTCTATATAATCTGAATTTGTGTGGTATCAAGAGAATCTGAATGTGTTGAAAAACTCCTGTTTGTTCTTAAAATGGCCAAATCACAAATTCATGAATAATTTGAGATTGAAACAGAAATATTAGATGATATCAAGACAAAAATCATTATTTGCTTAGGCGTCCGCAGTTTCACCCACTATTGTTTTAGTCCACCAGAGCAAACGCGAGGACAGTGACAAAAAGCAACTTGTGTCTGATATTATAATAATAAGCTAGGGGTCTCCCATGTACACTTTAAAGATAGCTGCCTTAGACATTACCATGGCTACATTTAGCCAGGTCAGGCAAACCTAATGATTAGCAACCCCAGCATCTAATTTTTCAAAGTTATGTTTACCATTCCTCTTGGTTGAGTTAAAGAAAGCTAGACCAGGCATCATGGCAATGTCTAACACTCTATGCTGCCTGTGTGGTGTTGCATTCTCTCAGGGACAGAACAATAAAAACAAAACAAAACAAAAAACACCCAAAAGAAGTACCTGAAATAGTTTCAACATTTCAGAGGGCACAGATCCATCAAAATGTTCCCAGTACCATATATGGCAAAGTTCAGAATGGAATGTTACAGAAAATGTTATCATAGTCCTTTAAGCCACGGAGAAAGAATGTGAACAGATATTAGTCATGAAAGTCTAGTGCATGAGTGAAATAGTACCAAGGAGAGGGGGAATTATCTCCTGAGCAAGTCAGCTTCCACACCTGGGCTACTCTGCACTTCTGCTATTAGATCTGTAAAAAAGCCTGGCTGGCATGGCTGAGTGATTGAATATTGATCTATGAACCAAAAGGTCACGGTTTGATTACTGGTCAGGGCATATATGCCCATTCCCTAGGGTGGGGTGTGCAGGAGACAGACGATCAAAGATTCTTTCTCATCATTGATGTTTCTATCTCTCACTCTTTTCATTTCTGAAATTAATAAAAATACATTTTGAAAAAAAAAAGATCTGTAAAAGACACATCAGTCAAAGCCTAATATTTAAAACTCAAAGCAGATAAGGGAATCTCTCCAACCTCATTTTGCAGTGTTGTTGGCTTTATTTTTCCCCTTCCTCTTTTTTTTTTTTTTTTTTTTTTTTTGCTTTTAAGGGTTTCAGTCATTTTTATTCATTTCAACAGCCGGTGTGAAATAGTAGGCTGTCATCTGCCTTTTTGTAGTGCTTCAGGCCAAAATTATAAATGAGCTGACATTAATGGCAGTCCAGAATTTAGTGCTGTATTGGTAGATGGTATTGGAAATGTTTTGATATGACAGTTGAAATGCCTGCTGCTGAAACTTCAGTGAGTCTACAGCTGGCTACATCTGTCAGAGTTTTTGTTTCTTCTCTTCTTTTTATTGTTTGCTGTTACTATTCACTTTTTACAGTGTTTCTTCATATTTATACTCCATTCTTCTTCTTCTTTTCTCTGTTGTTAGAATTTTAAAATCTTTTGTTGTTGTTGCCTTCCAGTTTGGGCGTGATTAAGAGGTAATGGAACCCTAGCCAGTTTGGCTCAGTGGATAGAATGCTGGCCAATGGACTGAAGGGTCCTGGATTCAATTCCAGTTAAGGACATGTACCTCCATTGCAGGCTCAATCCCTGGTGTATGTGGGGGATAACCAATCAATGTGTCTCCCTCACATCCATGTTTCTCTCTCTATGTCTCTTCTCCTCCCTTCCACTCTCTCTAAAAAATCAATGCAAAAATATCTTTGGGTGAAAATTAATAATAATAATAAAAGAAAATGAGGAAATAGGAAGTAAGGATGGTTCCACTCAACTAGAAAAATCAGGCCTTGAGTAAGAACTCGAGCACCTTATCTTAACCTTTATCAAACCTCCTCAAGAAGGAAATGCCCAAGGCATTCAGAGATCTTCTACAGTGCATGCATCCATACTACTACTACTACTACTACTATTACACACACACACACACACACACACACACACACACACACACACACACACACTCCAGTTAAAGTAAACATCAGGGGAGCCCTGGCAGGAAGAATTCTCTAAAGTTGGCTATATAGGTTACTTTTGCAGAAAAATCACAGTGTTCCATGTTTAAATAACTTTTTGAAATGTTAGTTAAACAAAGATGAATGAATTTCTTTTCCAAAGAACTCCTCTGAGTCTTTGAAGAGTGATTTTCAATGTGTGTTTTCTTTCCACCACTATGGTCCCTGGGTTGTTACTTCTTAGGGTCTCTTAATTAATTTTACTTATCTATGAAAAGACTTGCTCTGTTCAGCCAGACAAATGTTGACCTTAACTACTTGATGTCAAAGACTACCTCCCCTATATTACTTTTCTCAAGAGTTTCAGGGATAAAAAATATTTCCCCTCTCCTTGGAAATTCTATACTTGTTCATACACTTTTTTTTTTCAATTGTACAAGTTGGGGGGTATGATACCAGGTTGCCTTATATGAAAATTTCATGTTGTTTAAGTTTTTTAGAAATGTCAATTTGAAAAGTCACAGTATAGTTTTATTTCTGAAAATTTAAGAAAATAGTCTATCCCATCCTTAAAAATTATAAATATCTTTGCTTTTACTTGTTGAAATGTCTCTTTAAAGATTCACTCCATGATGTCTCTTGAAAATATCTGAGAATCTCCTTTTTCTAAGATTGTCAATAAGAGATACCTTTCACATAAAATTTCTAAATCCTTTAGTTTTTCCTAGATTTCATTATATAAGACATTTGAAAATTGTTCAGATAATCTCAATGTTTATATGCAATATAGATAAAATAGAATAAGACTTTATTCTACAAGGATGGTTAGAAAAAAATCCCAGCACTTACCCCCCACACCACCAGCTACTGAGAGAAAGCATTGCAGGTAGAGTGAAGAGGATGGAAGTTATATGAAAATAGCATAATCAGAAGAATGAAGAGGTGTGTCTAGTGTTGTGGCAATTTTTTTTTTCTCTTGTGAAAGCAACGAAGAGCTCTTGGAGAAGGAATTTAGGTTGGCCCCTAAGAATGAACAGACATGGTCTGGCAGTGGGAGGGCAGTTCAGGAAGCAGGAAGAGCTGAAATAAAATGAAACCCAAATGAATGAAAATACATGAGATGTTTGGGAAACGTCAAGGAGTCAAATTAGGGTAAAATATCATCTCTACATGTAGAATTGTATTGAGCTATGGAGCCCAAATCCTGAAAGCTGGGTTCATGTCATAATATAAAGAAAATGGATTGCTGAAGAAATTTGACTTTTTACTGCAGGTGAAGTTGTTAAGCCAAAATAAGTGTGGAAGCAGACAGGTTTAATGTTCAGATGCATGTTTGACTGAGGAGTTCTGAAATAGAAGCAATAGAAAGTGAATTGATATTAATTTATTGGAGCAAGAAAGGAGATTGAAGTTCCTTCAATTACTGCAAAACTTGAATTTACTTATTTGTGACCAGAATAACTCTGTTAAATTGCATTGTATTCTCTTTCTTCTTGAGATATTTTCCTATATTTAATATGAAATTTTAAATTTAATATGACATACTCCTACTGGATATTTAGGAAGGCTTGCATGAATCTAAGTTGTATCTAGAGATCTGTTATGTCAGAATTATCTAGTATATCTCAGAATTTTCCAGGACACATGGTTTATGTCATAAGATACAAAAATATCATTAAGGTAAAGGTAAAATATCTGTATGAGATCTCTGAAAATAAGCATTTCTCATTTGGGAGTGCATATCACCTTTTTCATGTATATTGCTCTTTAGAGTTATATAATGTTGTTATAGAGTGAAGAGAGAGGGAGAACAAAATAGGAAGAAGGAAGGACATGAACTAATGTTGCAATAAAAAACTTTAACTCATCTAAGATTTTTATTTATCAAAAGTTGTGCTGTGAAGATGGGTATCTTTCAACTAAGTTTTCTGAAAGCCAGGCTATCTTGTCTTTCCTGATGTCACAGCTAATAAAGAAAGATCACAGTGTATTATCCATTTTATGGAGGAAAACATTAGAGGAAATACAGAAAAAGAAAAAAACAGAGGTGAGGCTGTGAGGTCAATTGAGAATTTGGGCAAAGGTTATCATCTACTTCTGTTACTTGACAATTATTACTTAGACAATGGTGATATACTGTTATTGGTGCTTTTTTGGAAATTTTGGGTACTGCATGAAATTATAACACCATATGAAGAGTGTGGATATTCAGAGTGGGGAAATATGAAAAAAACAACTATTATCCTCAAAGATTCTTAGAAAATATGACATGTGTAGCGAGTTGTAGAGTATGAATTGAGTTTTCTAGATGGACAACTAAGGGGTGGTGCATTTTTGAAAGTTCAATGTGGTATTTTCTAAGCAGGTTACATGGCAAGTATATGGCTAGAAAATTAGTTATTGGCCATATTATGATCAGCCATGTCTGCCAACACAGGTCTTGTAATGTTTCTCTGAAAGTCAAAGTATCACTTTGAATATTTTAACTGATATGACATGGAAGAAAATTTGCTAGGGTTCCCATTGCAAAATAACACATAATTATAGTATGTGGTCTCCTTGTTCTGTGGTGTCATGACTACCTACATACTATTTATTTAGATATCTTAATTAGAAAAACACATACTCAAATACAGGCACACATGAACAACAGCAGCTGTAAGTTTTCTTTCCAGATGTTGGGTTGCCACATGCTCACAGAAAATAATCCTAGGCCAAAGAGCTGATTAGAAGGCTGGCTTAGTGTGGATGGAAAGATCTGTGAAAGGAAAAGAGTGGGGAGATAGAATCAGAGTTCCTCAACTGCACACAGGTGCTAGGGCCTTAGAGGACCAGAGCTCATACTATTCTTGGTAAGTCTTTGAGTTTAGGAAAACCTATGTCATACCCCACATAACTCCTTAGTTTGTTTCAGTCCAAGCAGAATGATCTCATCTACTCACCAAATGTGTCTCTGGATGTGATTTCATTTGAATAAGATATTTTCAATCATCAGTTATAAAACCAGGTTTCAGAAATTCTGGATGGATTGGGTAAACCCAAAGATATTGAAGGTGTATTCAGAAAAGTAGTGAAGGAGATAAATGGAAAAAGGAGTGATTTCAAATTTGCCTATTGCCCAGCTTGAGTGGCTCAGTGGTTGAACATCAACCTATAAACCAGGAGGTCATGGTTGGATTCCTGGTCAGGGCACATGCCAGAGTTTTGAGCTCCATCCTTAGAGACATGCAGGAGGCAGCCAATAAATGATTCTCATCACTGATGATTCTACCTCTCTCTATATTCCTCTCTGAAATCAATAAAAATACATTTTTAAATCTGCCTATCAACCCAGGGTACACTTAATATCCATCTCCGTTTATATCACATCTCATTCCATTGCTTCAGAGTTGGTGGACAGCTCTTAAGTTCTGACCATTCACAGACCTTTAGTGTCCAGGATGAATCTTGTCTCCCTAAGCAGACAGTTTTCTGTGTGGCAGGAGTCATACGGTTCCTTTATTAGAATTTCCATTAAGCATAATATTGTTCCTAACATGTGGCTATCCATTCATTCATCCAGGCATTTATTATGTATTTATCAGGCACCTACTTTTTGCCAGACACTCTTTTCAACTCTGTGTTTATAGGATTGAATGAATGTCGAAGTTTCCCACTCTCATAGAATGTTACAGAACTGCTGGATTAATTGATATATGGGATTTCCTGTATGATGACGACATTGGTGCATATCATATTATCTAAAGTTTTCAATTTATAATTAACAAAGTAAGCAAAGGATGGCAACAGATTCACTTTCTGATGTTTGCACAAATCCATTTCCCGCTTCTTTCCTTTAGCACATGACTAAACTACGGGGCCTCCCAGGGGCAGGAAGAATCCATCACAAGGGACCTGGAGTTATATTGGAAAGAATTTGGACCAAAGAGATTTATGAGGCAGTATAGTCACTGCTCAGGGAAGGGGGAGGGGAGGGTTATCGCTTAAGATGTTTAAAACCTGGCTGCATGAGAAGCAGGAAAATGCACCACAGGGAACAATTCCATGCCGGTTTCTGAGGGATGGAAAAATGACTTAATGGCACTTTCACTATCTTAACTTCGGTGATTTTTTTCTAGTAAGCAGACATCTTCTATAATTCCCTCAGGAAATAGAATCATAAGATATAGATTTGCCTTTCTTTTATATGACTTATACAAACCACGATTGTTGTTGGCTTACAAGGAGTTGGAAATTCATGACTGAGTGATGAAATGGACTATATAAGCTAAACTAAAAATCATTGCTTCAGCCAAATCCTGGGTCACCTCATGCCCAATTCCGGAGGCCAAAAGGCACTATGGAGCTTTAGAACTCAAAGGCTCATAGGGTCAAAAAATTAGAAGGAAGCTTGCAGGTTATGTACTTGAACCTTTGACAGTAGATGTCAGTAGGCTGGAGATTTTCATTAAAGCACCTATGGATTGAAATATTTAGGTAGTTGGGGATGGAAGAATTATATGTATTAGAAGTTCCCTGGGCATCTGACTCCAATCTTTCATTCTAACATTATATTCCTAATGTGCCTCCTCAATTCTGCCAGAATGCCCTCCAGTACCTCCAGAACACAAGTCAATATCCCAAACAGTAGTTCATATTTGCAGCTAAAGTGCTCTCAGCAATTCTCAGCTAGGTTATCCTGAAATTCAGTTCAAAGTCCCATTTTCAGAGACTGAAAACACATACACAAAACTAAGAAAGAAAAACAGCAAGCTTTCCAGGCAAAGGAGGTCAAGACTATTCACTCATTATTTTGATTTCCAATGCAATGCATTGTGACTTCTACTCATTATGGCCTAAAAGGAATTGCATTGTATTGTAGACCATCTTTTTATGTGGACCTACTGTGACAATTTCCTGAGTCTTCCTGTTACATCAAACATGATAAACACTTAATAGACACTTAGTGGATTACAGAGAGAAAGTAATTTTTAATGCTAGAGAAATTGGCTGTAAATACAAAGTAATCTGGGTGAGAGTACTATGGGTCAATCTATCAAATCTTCAAGGGACAGCTGCATTTCCATGCAAGCTAAATTGTTCCAAATCATAAAAAGATAAACCATTTCAGCTCATTTTATGTTGTGAGCATGAACCTGATACAAGCGTGGTTAAGAGCAGGCATGTATGCAAACACATATGCATGAATGTACAAAGAATAGTCACAGCTCTCAATATAATTCAGCTACAAAAATGTTAAACAAAATCTTAGCAAAGTAAATAATGTACCATATATCAAATGAATGATACACTATGATTATGGCCAAATAAACTTTACTGGAAGTTTGCAAGATGGGCTTACCATAAGGAAAACAGTAAATATAATTTATCCCAACAATAGCTCAAAGGAGGGGAAAAACATAACTGACTTAATAGTTGCCAAAGTGCATGACATAATGTTCAAATTCATTTCTGCTGTTAAAATAAACAGACTAAAGTGAAAGAAACCTCAGAATGAACTAGGAATATGAATAAGAGCTTGGTTTCCAAACTGACTATGTACACCTTATTTGACTGTACAGCTCCAGAGGCATTCACAATAAATTCTGGAACAAAACAAAGATGCCCCTAGCACTGCAATTATTCAACAAGTTTCTGAAGTCCTAACTGATGAAACTGGATAATAAAAAACAAAGAAGTATAAATATTGTTAAGAAAGGGACAAAATACCAATACTTATAGATTATAAGATTGTCAACTCCAAAAACTCAGTGAATCAAAAAGAAAATTATTTTGAGGAAAGGATAAAATACAGTGAAATTTATAGTTACAAATAAGTAGAAAGCTCTAAACCTTTTCTACATAGCAGCGATAACCACTTAGAAAGTAAAAAGAAAAAAAAACAGATCTTATTTGTCATAGCAACAACAACAAAAAAAGAAGTAAGCAAAAATGTACCAAAGAAGTCTATAATACTTTACCTAGATATATAGTTATACCTCTACATGTATATATGTATTTGTGTGTATATATATATATATGTGTGTGTGTGTGTGTGTGTGTCTGTGTGTGTGTGTGTGTGTATGTATGTAAAAATAAATAGAGCAGAATATGATCCTGGATATAAAAATAAAATACTGTGAAATATGTATTTTCTTATTTCAACTTTAATTTTTGCACAATTTCAATAAAGTGTACAAATATTTATTTCAAAAATCTGCATTTCTTAAAAAATTACATGAGTGAGTAACTCATTTGGGAAAATGTATAAAGACATAGTTGGAGTTTCTGTCTTATTATATTTTATATTTTCAAAATTGAAATGGTTTGGTTTTGGGATAGAGATGAACAAATAGATCAGGAAAAACAAGAGGAAATCTAGAAACCAGACATACTCTATGTCAGAATTTACTATATGATATAAAACTATCTCAAAATGTAGGAATACATTTTTATAAATACAGATTAAAATTTCAATATATTGGAATATATGCTTCAAATATTATATCAAAAATGATCACCAATAACTGAAACAGAGGTATAGTTTTTCAACTTCAAATACTAGGAGGTATATTAGTAAAAATTCATAAGGTATAGAAGTGCTTTTAATATAATACTAACCCAAAGAAGAAAATCAAATGGGAAATATTGATAGATTTTACCAAATAAAATTTTAAAATATCTGTAGAGAAAGAAACTTTAAAAAGATATCAAAAAGCTAGTATGTACAGCAATCAGAGGGTTAACATTATAAACTATGTTTTCTAATCAAGAAATAAAGGCATAGAGAAGTGGGATATAGACATGTAGATAGTTCAATAAAGGAGATATAAAAATGGTTCGATATTTGAAGTACACAACAACTTACTTCCCATTTCCATGAATTTTCTCTGAGGGAATACATATGCTTGTGCTACAAGCCATGTTCGTTTAGGACAGTCCTGCTTATATTAGTTTACAGCTAACTCATGGAAAAGCTGGACTGTATAGGAAAGGGGCCCTCTAAACAAATGATGGATCTTCCTGCCAGGTATGAAGAATTCTATTGTAGATGGAAAATTGGTGGCAGGAAATTTGTCTATGACATATTTTTATTTTTGAGGTTGTTTTTTATTGTTAATCTTCATCTGAAGATATTTAGTATTTTTCATTGGTTTGGATCTCCCACTTCCAAACTTTTAACTTTAAAGCTATCTCCTGATAATTGGCTTTTAGCAGTCTAATCTAACTTTTTTAAAAAAAATGAAATCACACTGCACTTACATTAGATAAAGATTCACCTTTCCTGAATTTTCAACTCCTTTTATACAATTCAAAATACATCACTTTCATCACTGAGTTCTCAAAAACCCTAAGCAGCACCAAACGAGCCATAACAGTGAACAAAAACAAATCCAAATAAACTTTGGCTTTATCAGAGTCCTATTCTCTGATATTTTTGTTCCAAAGGGGGGATAATGTATAAATTGTCCAATTTTTTGTCAAAAGACGTGTGTGTGTGTGTGTGTGTGTGTGTGTGTGTGTGTGTGCGTGCATCTGTTTCTATGCTGGGTCTCCGTGTAAAATGGATTTCATGTCGTGGGTCATGGTCAAACAAAGTTCCAAAGCCATTGCCAAGAGAATCCCTTTCAATCTCGGGCTTTTGTCCTACCCCAGAGGGAAGCAAAGGCTGGCCAGCGGAGTGGGGGAGGAAACGGGGAGGAGGAGATAAGTGGCAAATGTCAGGGCTTCTTCGGAGCAAAACTTCTGTTTTTAAAAAATTTAATCCAATGCCATTTTTTTCTTGAGAATAAAACCAAAGTAGACCTGAAATGGCGCTGACATTGGTGGTCCACGTGTCCCCTACTGCTTTCTATTAAGTCTGAAAGGAGTAGAATAAAGGCTCCGCAAGAGCCTTCGGTTTCATTATGTTCCCTGTGGTCTAAAAAAGCCATGGTAAGTGGCGTCAGTGTCTTTAAAGAAACCCGAACAATCACAACAGCTTCCAAATGTTTACTTTGAAGGACGGAACATGTATTTTTCTCCACATGAAAACAACAGCAACAAAAAAGCCAGCGTTCCCAATACTGAGTGCATAGGCAAGGCGATGGAGGAAGTGGGGGGAGACCTTGACTCCTGGCCAGGTCCCTCCAGGAGGGACTGTCGGTGGTGGAGCAGAGAGGCCTTCACCTTCTTTGCAAACACCTGCCTTGTTTCACACCAGCTCCCGTGTGTGTGTGTGTGTGTGTGTGTGTGTGTGTGTGTGTGTGTGTCTGTGTGTGTGTGTGTGTTTAATTCACCTACTTCAAATACATCTGTGAGAAATCCCTTTGGGATTCTTGTTCATATTTTATAGTAAGTAGCTCTTTATAAGATAATGTGGTTTCCACCTCCAGATTGGAAACACCCAGAGCAATGAGGCTAGTGTATGCTCTCTTCTATGAAGGACACTATAATGTGGGGGCTTGAGAAGATAGTATTCAATGACAATGAAAATTCCATTAGATGCCACCATAGGATTCTTATTGATCATAATTCCTTATGTTGGTTAATTCAAAGTTCACTCTATTCCGTTCTTATTTTCCTGAATAAAATACGAACAATATGTTCTCTTCTCTAGCCTTTCTCTCCACCCGGTAAAATGTTATGAGTCCCACTATATAACACATAGAACATTTGCAATTCCTATATGATTGAGTAGAGTCTATCTACCCTAAATACCTTTGAACTTGACTGTCCAAAGCATTATGCATCAAAGTGGTCTGCGGACAGGTTCATCAATATCACCTGGAACACTTGTTACAAACAGGGGCAAGGATCTGCACTTGTAACAGGCAGTCTAGAAGATTGTTAAAGAAAAATGCTAATTAGTGCATTAGGACACACCCTTAGGGAAATCTTAGACAACAACTGGATCTGTGGGAAGAAGAGCAGCACAGGCAAAGGGGTGTTGGTGCTAAAGCTAAATATGTCCAGTCCTCCGAGGTGCAGTTATTTACTTAAATACACAAAAATGATGTGGGATGGGCCCAGGGAAGGGCTAGGGGTCTGTTTTTCCTGTGTCTAGTTTAGCAAAGTTCTCCTGTTATTTAGAACAGTCCAAGGAATAAAATCCTGAATGTTTGAGAAAAATCACAGACTTTGGTTACTTGTACATAGCCTGCCCAGCTGCATCTACATAGTTAATATTCTAATACTGACCTTAAAAAGGTCAGAGTGAGAATTCTACTCAACAACCTATGAAAAGTGTCAACCAAAAAGCTGGACCCTGGCTTTAGTATCTACCTGCATATACTACTATCTTCATTATTTATTTGTTCACCTTAAATAGTTTATCAATCATAAAAACTCAAAAAAGATAAATTATAGTCATTCCTTAGAAATCGACACAGTTTTACAAGTATCTCCTTTACTTTTCACAAGAGAGAGAGAGAGAGAGAGAGAGAGAGAGAGAGAGAGAGAGAGAGAATTTTATGGAAAATGGAATTAGGACATAGGTGACATTACTTAATAATATTATCTGGATTTATATTCCATCACTTACAATGTACTAGTTTGGGACAGGACATGAAATATATAAAACTAGAGGCTCTGTGCACAAAATTTGTCCATAGAATGGGGGTTGGGGAGGTGTCCCTCAGCCCAGCCTGCACTCTCTCCAATATGGGACCCTTCAAGGGATGTCCGACTGCCATGTGATTGGGTCTAAAATGGCAGTCAGACATCCCCCTCACAATCCAGGAATGCTGGCTCCCAACTGCTCACCTGTCTGCTTTCCTTCCTGATTGACCCTAACTGCTTCTGCCTGCCAGCCTGATCACCCCCTAACCACTTCCCTCCCAGCCTTATTGATGCCTAACTGCTCCTCTGGCAGCCTGTTTGCCCCTAACTGCCCTTCCCTGCAGGCCTGGTCCCGCCCAACTGATCTCCCCTGCAGGCCTGGGTCCCCCACAACTGCCCTTTCTTGTAGGCCCAGTTGCTCCCAACTTCCCTCCTCTGTGGGTCTGGTTACCCCTAACTGCCCTCCCTGCAAGCTTGATTGCCCCCAACTGCCCTCCCTTGCAGGTCTGGTCCCTTCCAACTGCCCTCCCCTGCTGGCCATTTGTGGTGACTATCTTCTGTCCACATGAGGGCAGGATCTTTCACCACATAGGAGCAGCCATCTTATGTGTTGGAAAGATGGTCAATCTGCATATTACTCCTTTATTAGATAGGATAGAGGCCTGGTGCATAGGTGGGGCCTGCTGGTTTGCCCTGAAGGATGTCCCAGATCAAGGTGGAGATTTCCTCAGGGTGTGGGACAGCCTGAGTGAGGGGTCTGTGGTGGTTTGCAGGCCCACCATGCCCCTTGGTGACCCGAGTGGAGGCCTTGATATCTGAGATTTATTCATCTTCTACAATTGAAACTTTGTAGGCTGGAGCAGAGCCCCTCCTGCTTACTCCGTGGCCGCAGCCATTTTGGTTGGGGTTTATTTATCTCCTATAATCAAAACTTTGTAGCCTTAAGTGGAGGCCAAGACAGTCCAGGGATATAGAAAGCTTGGCTTCCTCCATCACTGGAGGCAAGCCTAGCCTCCTGATCACTCCAGCTTCATAATTGCAGTCATTTTTGTTGGAATTTATTTATTTTCTATAATTGAAACTTTGTAACATTGAGTGGAGAACTGGGCTGGCCAGAGTGTGCAGAAAGCTTGACTTCCTCCATCACCAGGGAAAGCCAAGTCTCCCTCCTGCTCTCTCCATGGCCACAGCCATCTTGGTTGGGGTTAATTTGCATACTTGCTCCTGATTGGCTGGTGGGTGTGGCTGGTGGTATAGCAGAGGCACAGTCAATTTGCATTTTACTCTTTTATTACATAGGTTAAAGCCTTCAATTTTTTTATTTAATAAATCTTTATTGTTCATATTATTGCATTTGTGGGGCTTCACAGGGAACTTAAGGCCATGCCCCACCCTCTGGCACCAGGTCAGGGGACCTCAGACCACACCCTCCATCCAGCAGGGCTTAACAGAGGTCCTCAAACTGCAACCCCAGTACTGTGTCAGGGGAACTCAGGCTGAACCCCTGCCCAGCGGGGGCTTGACAGGAGACCTTAGGCCATGCCCCCACCCAAGAACTTGACAGGGGATCTCCCTGGTCTGAGCTGGGAAACCTCAGGTCATGCCCCACATCCTGGTACCAGGCCAAGGGATCTAAGGCTATGCACCCTGCTCAGCAGGGCATGACAAGGGTGGGACTGTCTGGGTCTGGATCTAGCCCATTGTGGGGGTGGGGAGAGGTGGGGGGGAGGGGTCTGGGTCTCACGTGATTTTGAGTTGCATGTGAGTGGGTGGGGACTTGACTATGGGCCCTGTGGTGAGCCCCAGACTGACAGGAAGAAGGTTTTTATATACATTTTACTAATTTTCTTTCATCTATGGCACTTCTATTATAAAGGGCAAATAGCAATATTAAATTATTTCCTCTAACTAATCCCCTTTTGATGTGCACCAATTTCATGCACTGAGTCAATAGTAAAATAAAAAAAAAGAAATAAGCCATTTAAAGTATTTATTTTATTAAGCTATTAATCTTTTTTATTAAAGGAGAAAAGACTTGTAGCAACAAAGACCAAAATGTTGAAGTGTCAGTTCTGAATATAAGTACATGAACTTACTGTTATGTAAAAAAAAATTTTTTTTCTCGCATTTAGCATATAACCTTATTCATACACACACACACACACACATACACACACACACATACACACACACACATTCACTCACTCCTGCTCTACAGCCACTTAACATAGGACCATACATAGTCACCCAAAAGGCAAGAAGGCAAATATATTCTCCCCTTGGGAAGGCGGGCCAATGCACACCATTTACCTTTCATTTTTCCATTGATTTTTTATTACAGAAATGGAATGTATTATGCTACCTTTAAAACTACATTTCTTGCTGAAATCAGTTTGGCTCAGTGGATAGAGCATCAGTCTACAGACTGAAAGGTCTCGGGTTTGATTCCAGTCAAGGGCATGTACCTTGGTTGCAGGCACATCCTCAGTAGGTGTTGTGCAAGAAGCAGCTATTTGATGTTTCTCTCTCACCAATGTTTCTAACTCTCTATCTTTCTCCCTTCCTCTGTGTAAAAAATTAATCATATATATATATTTTTAAAAAATACTGAATTTCTTGCCCAATCTCAGTGCCCATCAGCAGATGACTGGATTAAAAAACAGTGATACATCTACACAATGGAATACTATACTGCTATAAAAAGGAAAGAACTCCTATCATTCGCAACAACATGAATGGAACTGGAGAGCATTATGTTAAGCCACATAAGCCAGTCCAAGAAAGATAAAAATCACATGATCCACTCATTTGTGGAATATAATGAACAACATAAATGGATGAACAAAAGCAGATCCAGAGACAGGGAAGCATCGATGCGACCGTCAAACCTCAGAGGGAAGGCAGGGGAGGGTGATGGGAAGGGGAAGAGATCAACCAAAGGACTTGTATGTATACATATAAGAATAACCAATGGACACAGACACTAAAGGGGTGACAGCTGGGTGGTGTGGAGCTATAGGAGGATAAGTACATGTATGTAATGTCTTAATAAAGAAAAAAAATGAAACTATTTTATGGATGCATGTTGAGAGCCCTTTTGAACTGCATTTGAAACAATTTTATTTTTAAGGTCTGTATTCAAGGAGATAGGAGAAACTGACAGGTATCATTTCCATATCTGCATTTTAATATGAATTTTAATGTCATCTCCTCTAACAAATACCTTTGGGGTTTGTGTCCGAAGGGAGGACCTAGCTAGAAAGCTAATAGACTCAAAGTGCCAGGCACTACTGTCAGCGTTCTAACCTTCCCCAGTGGTTTGCAAAGTGTTGGGCCATTTCCCAACCAGTATTTTGGTAGGTTCCGGCTGTCATCAGCTTGGAGATATGTTGTTCACCTTCCCTTCCCTGTTTCTGAACACCTTGTCCCGCAGCATAGCTCCAACAGGGACAGGAAATACAAAACACATAAGCCCCGGTAACCAGACAGAGGGAGAGCTCCATTTGCATACGCTTCATAATTCAATTTATTTTTTTTTTTTTGTCAAGAGTTCTGAATGCTTTGTGTTTGCTTTAATCAGAATGTTGACATTTACACTGAAGCCAATTTCTCTCTTTCTCCTCCGTGTTTTGTTTAACCACGACAAGTGACAGCAAACTGGAAAGAACAGACTTTTTAAATTGGCTCCTTGCCCAGAATGCATCATTTCTCTTGTAGCTTTTCCCCCCTTCCCATGCAATGCAAGAGGAAATGTGAAAACATACTCTGCGAACACAAGAGTGAGGTGTTAGTGCTTTTAGATAAAGATTGGTGTTGTATTTTAAAACTAGATTGCTGTACAGTTTCAAGCTATTAGTAGGGAGCCTATTATGCCATGGCTCTGGGTCCTTGGAGAGATATGCTTAGTGTAATTCAAGGCAAATAGAAAACTACATATGAAAATATTTAATGGCAAAAGCATTAACCGCTGAAGGCTTCAGGAAGCAGGAAGCAAGCGTGGCACCTGTCATTAACTCGTTCCAACTATATTTTCTCTGATTTTTCTCTGTCATGCCCCAAATGGTGTGAGGAAGCACCGATGTGAAAATGAACCTACAGATATCTATCGGCCAATCAGAAAAGCCTCAGTGCAGCCAATCCCCTGCCCTCTTTGAAGGAACGGTCTATTGTTGGGTTGCATGGAATGGTTGCCAAGCCGTTCCATGAGAATGTATCTTACATGTGAATTAGAATGTGTCCATATATTTGATTCAATGATTTAAACCAAAAAGAAGTTGGCAAACGGCTTGTCTCAAACACAGAAGAAAAAAAAAAACAGCACCAAAGACCCACCTGGTTGAAATAAAATGTGTTCTTTCATGGAATTTACTTCTGTCTCAACAAAAGGACAGCAACCATAAAAAGATGGAGTCTCAAACAAGCCAGATACTAAAACAACAGATTCCTCTGACAGATAGAATTTAAGGAGTCTCCATGTGGTGCCACCCTACCTTCAGGCAGAAATTCCTTCAATGGCCTCTTGAAAATATGTCTTCCTCCTGTACATCAGAAATCTGGACTAAACAAATGTAAGATTTACCAGAAGAGAACCAGAAGAGAGAGTGATGTACTCTATCTGATTGCCCTATTGCTTAACCCATATGAAATCCCACATGTTGATCATCAGAAATTAGAGTCATAGAGAAAACATGGACAGTATGCTCAATCTCCAGGTCATGGTGTATAACTGCGAATTTCTTTTTTAATAGCTCATGAACAGAATGTTGCTAACTGTAAAAGCATAGGCTAGAATAAAATATAACATGATTTGTGTCTCAGAAGGTTAAATATTATTGCATGAAATAAAAAAAATGAAATGATACCTGTGTGTATTAATATAGTCAGGATGTAAATAAATATTTCTTATTGTTACAATTTGTTGAAAATAAAAGGATGTCTATATTTGGAAATTAAAAGTGAGTTTACAAACATTTATCTTACCATCAGAGGCCCCTGAAAGACCATAAGAGCACTTGGTATTTCAGCAAATAGATGAAAGATTCTTTAGCATACACAAAACAAGAAATATACTTTTATGGAGTGGGGGGAGACAAAGAATGAGTGGAGATTGTTAATATGGAGGACAAGCCAGAAAAGGAAGGTAACAGAAAGTAAAAGAAAATCATCACAAATATTATTAACAATTGGAACAAGAGATCCATATGAAAGGGCTGAGGATAGAATGACTGAAAGAGAAAGGCCATAGTCAATTTAGAAACATAGGAATGTGAAATATTATTTGGGGCTAAAGTTGGAGTGTCTTAGTTTCCTAGGGCTGTCATAACAAAGTACCACAGGCTGGGTGGCTTGAAACAACAGTAATTTATTCCCTCACAGCTTCAGAGTCTAGAAGTAAAAAAATCTGGGTGTCAGCAGGGCATGCTCTCTCTGAAGTCTAGAGGGAAGAATCTGTTCCAGGACTTTCTCTCAGCTTCTTGTATTCCTAACAATCCTTGATTTATAGATGCATCACTCTGCCTCCATCGTCACCTGACATTCTCCCTGTGTCTGTGTCTACTCCATTTCTATAAGAACACTAATCATACCATATTAGGGCTCATTTTTATCTTCATTTGATTAAATCTGAAAATACCTTATTTCTAAATAAGGTCACATTCCAAGGCACCATGGGGTAGGATTTCACACACCTTGTCAGGGACACATTCAACTGATAACAGGGATTGACTAAAAGATTTTCATGCCATACCATTTTCTGAGATGATGATGAGGAGGAGGGGGAATAATATGAGTTGTGTAATTATAATAAACTAGAGGCCTGGTACATGAAAATGTGTGCACTTGGGTGAGGGGGGGCATTCCTTAGCCCACCCTGCACCCTCTCACAGTACAGGACCCTCAGGGGATGTCCACCTGCCAGCTTAGGTCCGTTTCTCAGGGAATAGAGCCTAAGCTGGCAGTCAGACATCCCTCTGGCAGCCCAAGAGCCCTTGGGGAATGTCCACCTGCCAGCTTACTAGAGTGAGCCTAAGCCATCATTTGGATATCCTTAGCACTGCCAAGGAGGTGGGAGAGGCTCTTGCCACCACCACTGTGTTCACAGCCATCATCTCAGCTTGTGACTGAGTAGAGCACAATGACCACCAGGGAGCAGCTCCTGCATTGAGCATCTGCCCCTTGGTCATCAGTGCACATCATAGCCACCAGTTGTTCCCTGCTATTTGGCATTAGGGTCAATTTGCATATTATCCTTTATTATATAGGATATTATCTCTCAATGTGAAAGCTATTTTCAAGGGTGTGAAAAACAAACAAAAATACTCTGGGAATAGAGCTCTATACTATGTAGACCAAAACCATGAAAATATTTTAATTGAAATTATCTCACTGCTTATAAGGAAAGATCCTATGTTTCTAAATTGATTAGGGCCTTTCGCTTTCCAGTCATTCTATCCTCAGCCCCTTTATATACATTAATGAATCTTTTAAGATAATATCTGAAAGAGCAAAGAAACCCAGAGAAGTGGAACTGGTGTTGGAACTGCATTCCTTCAGGATTTCTACCAATTCTAGAAGAGAAGCTAGGAGGCTGAGAGGCCACAAGTTATAAAGTATAGAACATCAGCCTGTGGCTGAAGAGTTCCAGATTTGATTATGGCCAAGGGTACATTCCTGGATTATGGCTTGATCCGAAGTAGGGGGCAATCAGGAGACAATCAGTGATTCTCTCTAATCATTGATGTTTCTATCAATCTCCCTCTCTCTTCCTCTTTGAAATCAATAAAAATATATATTAAAAAAAAGACTGGAGTTAAAAAAATACATTGTCATTAAAATTACTCTCCGTGCAAAAAAAAATAGAAAACATGAATAGATAAGAAGAAAATACTCAGAGATACCCATGTATGAAATATTTTCACAAAAATATTTTCACAAAAATATCACACACACACACACACACAAAACACATTTAAGCCCTGGAGAATATAGCAAAATGTTCTAACAAAAGTGTAATATGAGACCTATAAGAGATAGGAAACTTAAAAAAAAATGTTTAAAGAGATAATAGTTGAGAACATTCCAAATTGATAAAAAATATCATCCATATATTCTGAAAGTACAACAGACACTAAGCAGGATTAATAAAACAAAATCCTACTGAGATGCATCACAGGAAATGGATTAAAGCCAAACATAAACAGAATCTTTAAAGCAGCAAGGGTAGAATAAAAGAACAAATTTCCTTCAAAAGAGCAATAATAGAATAAGTGTAGAAGAAATCTTGATTGACTACAAAATTATGCTGACCTTTGAATTATACCTATGAAGCCTGTATTAAAAATGAAAATAGGCCCTTGGCCTGGTGTTCCAGTTTGTTGGATGGTTGGAGAGTTACACTGTACAACTAATGATTGTGGGTTCAGTCCCTATTTAAGATGAGTACTGGAGACAACCAATTGGTATTTCTCTTTCTCTTTCTTTCTCTCTCCTTCAGGCCTGAAAGGGAGGGCAATTGCTGGTGATCAGGCCAGCAGGGAAGGGCAGTTTGGGGTGACCAGGCTGGCAGAGGAGGGAAGTTGGGGATGACCGGGCCTGGAGGAAAGGACAGTTGTGAGTGACCCAGGCCTGCAGGGGAGGGCAGTTAGGGGCAAACAGGTTGGCAGGAGAGCAGTTAGGCATCAATCAGACCTGCAGGGAGTGATTAGAGCATCAGGAAGGCAATCAGGTGCAATCAGGAAGGAGGACAGGCAAGAATTTGGGAGCCAGGAAGCCAGCAGTCCTGGATTGTGAGAGGGATGTCCCAGTAGTATTGGACCTCAATGGGCAGTTGGACGTCCCTTGAGGATCCAGATTGGATAAGGTGCAGGCTGAGCTGAGGACACTTTCTCCCTCCTTTGTGCACACATTTTGTGCACCAGGCTCTAATATTACATAAAATATCCAATTTTCAGACTTGCAAAGAGGCTGTTCTTTATGTAGATCTGAATTTCTGACCTATATACTTTTTCTTCTATGAGAATATTCTTTTAATATTTATCCTTTTTTATTGGACTGTTTTATTTTATTTTATTTTATTTTATTTTATTTTATTTTAGCCAGGACTGCTGGCTCCCAATTGCTCGCCTGCCTGCCTTCCTGATTGCCCCTAACTGCTTCTGCCTGCCAGCCTGATCACCCCCTAACCACTCCTCTGCCAACCTGATTGATGTCTAGCTTCTCCCCTGCCAGCCAAATTGCCCCTAACTACCCTCCCCTGCCAGCCTGCTCTCTCCTGACTGCCCTCCCCTGCTGGCCTGATCACCTCCAACTGCTCTCCCTTGTAAGCCTGGTCCCTCCCAACTACCCTCCCCTGCTGGCCATCTTGTGGCGGCTATCTTGTGTCCACATGGGGGTAGCCATCTTTGACCACATTGGGGTAGCCATCTTATGTGTTGGAGTCATGGTCAATTTACATATTACTATTTTATTAGATAAAATTTTATTTCATTTTGAGTGTCAGTTAAATGACCTATTCATTTATTTTGTTTATTGATTAAGGTATTACATTATGTGTACTTATTGCCTCCCCTCATGCCCTCACCTCTCTGTTTGTGTCATTGGTTAGGCTTATATGCATGCATACAAATCCTTTGGTTGATCTCTCCCCCTTCCCCTTCCCCTCTCTTACTTCCTCTCTGAGGTTTAGCAGTCTGATCGATGCTTCTTTGTCTCTGGATCTGTTTTTGTTCCTCAATTTATGTTGTTCATTATAATCCATAAATGAGTGAGATCATGTGATATTTATCTTTCTCTGACTGGCTTATTTCGCTTAGCATAATGCTCTCCAGATCCATCTATGTTATTGCAAATGGTAAGAATTCCTTATTTTTTACCATGACATAGAATTACATTGTGTAAATGTACCACAGTTTTTTTTTTTAATCTACTCATCTGCTGATAGGCACTTAGGCTATTTACAAATCTTAGCTAAGGTAAATAGTGCTGCTATGAACATAGTTGTACATATATCCTTCTGATTTGTGTTTCTAGTTTCTTGGGATATATTCGTAGAAGTGGGATCACTGGATCAAATGGGAGTTCCAATTTTAGTTCTTTGAGGAAACTCTATTTTGTTTCTACAATGGCTGTACCAATCTGCATTCCCACCAGCAGTGCACGATGGTTACTTTCTCTCTGCATCCTCACCAGCACTTGTCATTTGTTGATTTGTTGCTGATAGCCATTCTGACAGGTGCGAGATGGTACCACATTGCATTGTTGTTTTGATTTGCATCTCTCAGTTGATTAGTCATTTTGAGCATGTTTTCATATGTCTTTTGGCCTTCCTTCTGTTCTCTTTCAAAAAGTATCTATTTAGGTCTGTTGCCCATTTTTTTATTGGGTTGTTTATCTTCTGTATCATTGTTTGCAGTTTGAATATATGTAGATGTTATTTTTTTGGAATTTATCCTGATGCATAGCTACATTTCTGTCATTAATTTTGGAAAATTCTCAGCCATTATTACTTTAAATATGTCTTCTCCTTTTTTTCTTTCTTCTCCTTCTGGTATTCTCATTATGCATGTGCTGCATCTTTTGTAATTGCGCACAGTTCTTGTATATTCTACCTCATATTACTTTTGACTTTGTTATCAGTTTGGGAAATTTCTATTCATATACCTTCAAGCATACTGATTCTTTCTTTGACCATATTTGTTTTATTGATAAGCTTATCAAAGACATTCTTCATTTCTGCTGGATGTTTTGTGTGGTATTTTTTTAAAAATATATTTTAATTGATTTTACAGAAAGTGGGAGTTAGAAACACTGATGAGAGAGTAACATTGACTGATTGCCCCCTCCTGGGGACAGAGCCCCCAACCTGGGCCTGTGCCCTGACCTCTTGATGCATGGGACTATGCTAAACCAATTGAGCCACACTGACTGGGCTTTGTTTGTTTGTTATAATTTCTAGCATTTCATTTTGTTTCTCCTTTAATATCCATCTCTATACTTAGAGTATCCATCTGTTCCTTCATATTGTCCACAACTTCTATTAGCACCCTGAGCATATTGACCATAATGATTTTCACATTCTTTATTTGATAATTCCAGTAGCTCTGCTATATAGGAGTTTACTTATGAAGCTTATTTTATCTCTTCCGATTGTGAGGTCAGAGTTATTTTTATTTATTTATTTTCATCTTACATTTTCTTGGTTTAGTTCCTCATTACCCTGAAAGAGAAATGCATTTTGTCATATTGATAGTAGGAGCCCCTCTTTGCCTTCCTTGATAATCCAAAGTTACTGGCAAGCAGGAGCAAAGGCCTGAGTGACAGGCTTATGGCTTTGTGGTTACATCCTGAGGATAATTAACTCTCCTAGGCCAGCTGTGACCCTTGCTTAGCGTCAGCCTGTGGCCAACAGGATAACAGAATTGTCCCTAAAGGAGGCCATTGCACTTGAGACTACAGTGATTCCTGAAATTTTAATGAACCTAAGGCTCTGCCAAATATGAAAACCAAGGTGGAATTTAGGGATCAATTGGTTCCCTAAAGGGCAGTGCAAAATGATCTGAGGATTTCAGGGAGCAGGTTCAGTGGTCCTCTTGCCAGTTGCAATGATTCCCAACAGTGACAATATAGCCCTTTCATATGTCCTTGCATTTGTTTTATATATTTCAATGCCTTTTCTCCATGTTTGGGTTCCACAAATAAATACATGGTGCCCCCCATTTTAGACTTTTCTCACCTTTTAGCATGCAAATACTTCAGGGAAAAGGAACAGCTGGTCAGTCATTTTGATTTTATTGAAATGAGTTTATTACAGTGAATCTGGATAGGGAATTCTGACACAGTGCATATTATCCCACAAACATGGCTGACTTTTGAAGCCTGCCAGTACTGGATAATTTACCCCCCGGGGCATTTCTCATACATGCAGCAGTACAGTGACTCTAAAATACCCAGATGGAAGGCCTGGCATGGAAATGAGTAACTGGATCTCAGAAGAAAGTGCCACAATGAAAAACTGAGTTATTGGGGGGAAGGGTAGAAACCTCATGATCTAATCTCATTGGGTTTCACATAATGAATGGCCAATATATACAATGAAAATCCTGCTAAAAGTCATATTGTTACTTAGTGGTTGAGCATTGACCCATGAACTAAGAGAACACAGTTCAATTCCTGGTCAGGGAACATGCCTGGGTTATGGGGGAAATGAAGAGGCAGCAGATAGATGATTCTCTGTCATCATTTAGGTTTTGATCGCTCCCTCTCTCTGCCTCTCTGAAATCAATAAAAATATATTTAGAGGAATCATATTGTCATAATAGATGGCAGAGCCCTATTATTTAAATATCAGATTAATTTCTATAAATAAATTAAAATTGGACCATATAGTTGGAAATTACATGGTAAGTGAAAAGATTAGATTGCTTAGACTGAATTGGCAACCCAAAAACATGACATTTGAACTTAGATCCAAGGCCATTTTTTCCTATAGAAATATGGAGAGGAGATTTATAGGCAGAAAAATAGCAAAAATAAATCCATGTGGTAGAAACCAGTTTAGTTATTTAAGAAACAAAAAAGAAAGATAAAAATATAAGAGGCAGGACTTTTTAGAGTTCTCTGAGTCATAAACTATATTTTCTAAAAATAATGAGCACAAATGAATATTTGGAGAAATAACAAATAAAAAATGACAGAAAATTTAAATCTTGCCTATATATGAAGACCCAGTTTGGGATTTGATGAGTGTCATTTCTGATATGCATGTTATAAAATGCTGTGCTTAAAATAATTAATTCTTTATTTAAATAATCCCTGAGTAGAAAATCCAGAATGATAACTGAGGTTAGTAGCCATATCTATTACTTTGTAGCTCTAGAAACTTAAAACAAATTATAGGTCTCTGCTTTAATAAAGGAAAATGGACAAGCCTAATTTTTGTGGTATAGAAATTACCAATAAAAATAAGCTTGATTTAAAATTAATTCCCTTACCCTTATTTTTAAGTCTTATTTCTTTGACAGGGGACTAGCTAAATGCTTCCTGTGACCCTCTTAACCTGGAACTCTATCACAGGCATAAACCATAGGTGACTTTCTCACAGCAGTGCAGATATGCTTGCTTCCAAGCTTTTAAATGGGGCAGCAAAATGTAACTGTGTGAGACACTTGAGTTTATGAGGAAGAAAATGAGATAACAATGTGAAAACTTCTTCATAATTAGCCTAACCAATTGATGGATGGCTGGTGAAGGATTTAAATATTCTTTCTCATTCGCCTAGTATGGAATGGAGAATAAACATTTGTCTAAATGCCACTTGTCTGACTGTCTGATGGAGCTATTCCATCTCAATAAAAATAGGTTTAAAAAATGACAATTTTTGAGCACACAAAAAACATACTTCTCCAAATGTTATTATTGCAGGATTTATGTTAGGACCTCGAAAATAACATGGAATAAGGCCCATGTTACTCTCCTATCCTTTTCTTCATTAGAGAGGCTGGGTGGGAGGGTCATCCCAGACTGACCCTCATGAGGTTCAGATCTCTTGTAGATGTTGCTATGGGCACTTATAACATGGTACAAGAAAGACTGCTCAGAGGCAATTCAGGGAGATTCTCCCAACCAGTTATTATATCCTGGGCTCTATGGCAGGTACTGGGAGTCAGAAAGGAGAGCTCAGAGATTGAGGATCAGAGGTGGTGATTGAAAAGTGATGGGCTACAGAAGAGTAGTGAGGCCAATGCTAAGCAGTTGCTTCTTCTATAGAGCTTTGCTGTGATGCACAAGATCAGCTATATCATACAATGTAGGACACAAACTAGTATCCTTTCCTATATTACTGCAATTTTTTCCATCCCTCCACTCAGCTAGAAAGCACTCTTAGAGATTGCTGGAATTGGCATAAGTAGAGGATTATATACCCAATAAAGACATTCAGCCAGTACCAAATCCTAAAGTAGCCAAAGCATTATTCTTTGGTCAGAAGGACTTCCATAAAATACTCAAGTCCCTGAAGAGAGAACATAGAAATATAGGGTGTATATCAGTGGATTGGAGGCATACAAATAGAGGCTTGGGCAAAATCTGTGATATCAAACACAAGAGCAGCCATGTTTGGTAGGATAGAAAACATGGTGTTATCTCCTCTAGTTGGTGGCTGGACATATGGGCTGCCTCATTCAGAAGGAGATGCATTTCCATAGTTCTTGCTGCACAAGAAGAGCCATCAGTCAGATAGACTTCTGGATCCACTTGCCAGCCCACCCCGCCCCTTTTCCCCAGAGGTCACACTAGCTAAAAACCCCAGTCTCTAATTCACATGTTTGCTCTTCCTGGTGACCACCCCATCCTGAATTAACTCATCTCTTAGGATCAACTCAGGTGTGATCCAAGGGGATTTGGAATAACAAAAATATTTCTATCACTCAAAAAATTCCAAGGATTTAGACTTCTTCTCCCAGGAACCAATGTCAAAGGTCAAATTCTTTATTCTATAATGAACTGAAAGAGAGAAAAGGGAGCAAATCCCTAGATCTGCTAATCCTAGACCCATTACCAAATAAAGTATTAAGTGAGTCTTGTTCTAGTTTACAATTTTACCCCAAATTTAAAAGGAAAACAGTCATTTGGTAGCTCTGGTATATTTTCCTCTGGAAGATCCCATAGGTTTGAATTTGCAAACATAAGCCACCATTCCCATTGCTTTGGTTTTATTTAAATAACAGCCTATTATTTGTACTGACTTCTTTTTTGTTCCTATTGTGTTATCAAATTAAATAAATGTTTCTTTATATTTTCACAATCACCCTAAAATGTTATTGGAATAGAGTAGGTAAATAAAGTTGGTGTTATTATGTTGTCTAAAATCATACAGGTGGTTAATAGTAAACTTAGGCTGTGAGATTATTAAAAGTTCAGGATTTGTTTGTGGCCCAGTTATATGATTTCAGGTCAAGTTTATATAGCCTTTCTACACTTTAGTTCTCATCTTGAAAATAGAATGCAATAATACTAGTGTACCTAACCTTTCTTCATGCTGTTAAGACCTCTGATGGAGTGTAAAGCATGCTGAATATTTTGCATGGAGTTTAGCACAAAATACACCTTCAATAAACACTATAAATTTACTATTACACACTGATATTTCTAAAATCCACAGCAACTGATACCTAAAGATCTTACCCATGGTATTCCAGTGCCATTAAAAATATTATTGAGAAATTGTTAGGTTGATAAGTTCTAGTTATGTTACTTCTTTAAAAAGTTAAGGGAATGTGAATATCCTTGTTATTTGATACCACAGTTCTTCCACCTCGGGGCACTGTCTCAGAGAAAGAAGTCAGAAAATACTTTTCTGCACTAGACATCAGATTTGCTGAATGAGAAGACTTAAAAACTTCTCAGATCAGCTGCATATTAAACCTTCATTTTGAAGCTATTTGAGTCTCTGAATCTTCAGGGTTTGCTACCACTTCTGATTCCTCAGGAGCTGCAGTAAAGTCAGACAGACTTATATTTTTCTTCCTGCTTCAAGTCCTCCCTTTGTTTGGATGTTTTGGGATCCAATGTAGGGTTTCATCTATTATTTAAGGATCTTATAAACCTTTGTTCTGTGCCCTGCTAGATATAACGTGTTTTTCTTTTCTTCAACTCACTTAACCTTTTATCTCTGTAAATGTGTTTTCATTGAACTTTAAAAAATATCTTTGAGGAAATGTTTGTCCTAAATTCCATACACGCAGTCTTTCAAACAATTAGGAAATGAATCAGTGTCCTTCTGAATGAGATCATTTCTTCAGAAAGAAACTAAGTTAGGAAAATGAGAAGAAAGTATGGATGAATTATTTTCAACTGCAGTGAGGAATTCTAAACTTGCAAAATCCATAACTTTATAAACCACCAATATATCTGAAGATAGGAACATTAGGAAAAAATGCATGTTCAAAAGCATCATAAGCAAAATCAGAAACTAGGAAAAATGTAGCACATTATTCAAATCACAAAAGGCTAATTGCCCAAACAGATGATGGCATTATTATATACATTCATAAAAAAGGAAGATGCAAATTCAACAAACCTTCATGTCCACCAGCCAATCAGGAGCAAGTATGCAAATTAACCCAACAAATATGGCAGATTATTTTGCATATGTGGGTGGCCAGGCACCAAGATGGCAGGTTAATTTGCATATGCAGGTGCTGCTCGGGGCCTCTAGGCAACATAGGAAGGCAGAAAGGTGGCTCCGGACCAGAGCAAAACAGCGGCTCTGGCTGGAGTGAAGGCCGTGCCAGCAGCCAGGGGAAGGAAGGACCATTCTTGTATAAATCTTTGTGCACTGGACCTCTAGTCATTAAGTAAAAGACTAATAGAAAAATGGTCATACACACACACACACACACATACACACATACCATATTTTCCAGCTTATAAGATGACTGGGCATATAAGACAACCCCCAACTTTTCCAGTTAAAATATAGAGTTTGGAATATACTCACCCTATAAGACAACACCCAGCATATAAGATGACCCCTGACTTTTGAGAAGATTTTCCTAGATTAAAAAGTCATCTTATATGCCAGAAAAAATATATATACATGCACACACACACACATATGCATATATATATATATATATATATATATATATATACACACATATATATATGCATATGTGTGTATATATATATATGTACATATATATATATATATATATATATACACATATGTATATATTCTCAGAAAATACATGTAAGTGGCTTTTAATGTATGAAATGATTATAAATGTGACTCACAATAGAGAAATATAACTATAACAGCTTTGAGTTACAATGCTCAATCTACTAGATTAGTAATTGTATAAAAAGTCATGACATGTCTCAGTAAAGGTGTGGGGGAATTCTCATATGTTGGTAAAGCTTGTATGAGGAGAAATTTGGCTATCCCTGTCAAAATTACAAATACACTTACTTTTTGCACAAACAAATCTACTGCTAGGATTATACACTGATGATATTTATTATTAACTAGAAGCCCGATGCACAAAATCCATGGGAGAATAGGCCTTCCTCCCCCAGCTGCTGGCATTGGCTTGATTCCAGTACCTGGGCACTGGGATTACCTCCTCTGGCTGCCAGCAGGCACCCAGGACCTGGGATGGTTCCCTCCTCCAGCTGCCCACAGGCACCCAAGTCCCAGGCTGGCTTCCCTCCAGACCTGACTGCACCAGGAAGGATGTCTGGAATGATGTTTGGAAGACATCTAGTCTAATTAGCATATTACCCTTTTATTATTATAGATTACCATTTGCTTCTAATAATAAACACTTGAAAATTCTTAACATTCATCAATAGAAGACACATTAAAACACATACACACTTATGGTTGATCAATACAAGGGGATACTATTTAGCAGTAAAAAGTAGAATTAAAAAACATTTCTGTACTGATGAGAATGGCCTCTTCTTAAATGAAGCATACCTTCTTAAATGAAGAAAAGAAGGTGCAGAAGTATGTGTCAACTATTATGTTAATCTATTTATGTATAACACAAGGAGATAGAATATATTTATACATGTTTTTATATAACTTCTAGAATATATGTAGTGGATCTCTGTAAGGAAGACTGCGGACCTAAGATCATAATTATGTGTGTGTGTGTGTGTGTGTGTGAGTGTGTGTGTGTTTATGAAAGGAACTGGTGTTTGACACATGATTTCACATGGATACTAATCACTATACTTTTACTTGTATCTTTGACTTCTGAGCCATTTTAATCTTTTGCCTATACAAAATAGGTTTTAATTAAATTGAAAAATAAGCAATAAAGATGTGTGCTGAAATTACTTTTGATATTTTTTCAGTTAAAAAAAATAGTTTACTACATTATTTCCATGACTATTGTGATGAATGAACACAATGCTGGACACAGAGAGAGGTAGAGGAGCAAAGAGAACATAAATCAGCCTTATAAGACAATCCTGAAAGAGTTAGTAGAAACAAATATTTATCAAAAGGTTATCTAAATTAAAATGAGAGTTCCGTTTACCCACCTTCTGAGCCATGTAGCTTCCCTGCATACTGAGGAGACCATTGTCACTATAGATCTGAGATGGCATGGCCTGGCCTCCTTAGGAGGTAGTATGTGTCTTTCTCTCAGTTAGCCAGGTGACCTTAAATAATTTACTGGATTTTCTTAGTTATTCCAAATGGGAACACTGCACAGGGGGAATTTTAATAGGAAAAAAAATCACATCATATTTTAGGAAAAAAATACCTCTTCCTCATTTCCCTTTTTCTTAAGGGGATAATAGGCTAGAACTCTCTTACTAGTTTGTCCATTACAGGTCTCTCTCCTTCCCTGGGCTTCTGAGGGTTGGGAAAATAATGCCTGTAGGTCCTGACACAGACATGCAGGGAGCTAGATCTTTCCCCCTTATTTTCCTCCCTGGTACCACATGCTGGAGAATCAGTTTCAGTCTTCTATAACCTCATTATTGTATCTAAATAATAAGTTAAATATTTTTATTCTATTTTGACTTTATTGAGGAACAATTGACAATATATATATATAATCATTTATATTTAAAATCTTCTCCATCCTTATTGTCATTATGAATAAAATAGTAGGACAAATAAGATACAACCCAGAGCAGTGTTTTAGGAGTTCCTTGGAGCAAAAGGCTGAATAAATGTAGAGGAGCAGGTGACAGTGCAGAAACACAAGACAGTACATTTGCCAGGGGACTGTTCAATTTATCCAGAGAAGTACATAGTCTGGATGTGTAACTCATGAGTTGTAAGGGGCACCATGACACTCTGGAGAATGGATGGGAAAGTGTTCTTCAGATGTTACACAGAATATGTCTTAGCATTTTAGGAACATCTAGGATGATGGATGTCCTCAGTCAATTTTCTTTGAAAACCTACTCTGAGACAGAAATTGACACACATTTCACGGGAGAGTGTGCTCTAAGGAGCAACACCTGTGGGAAGGGGTAAATGAAGGATGTAGGATCAGGCAGGAGTTGGGCTGCAATACAGTAGCAACAGAGGCCCAAGCTGATTCCTTTGGGGTTCTGAAATTAGCCCTGAAGAATTTTTTTTTCCCAAATTAGAGCAACGGGGTCAGACTTTTATCACATTTTACTGTGATTCCACAAAATAAGGGGAGCTGGCCCCCGGGAAAGGATATGATCTTGGACAGAGCTGCCAAAAACCAATTGTGGGGAAGGACAGACTTGCATCACCAGGGGAAATTAATATCCCGGTCCTGAAGGTGGGTATCTGGGAACTACCACGGCATCCAGTACAAATGGTCAGGAGCATGTTATAGACGAGATTTTACTCAAAAAATGCTACATAGAACAGAAATTCATCTCAGACTAATCAACTCATCACCTTTGTCTAAAAAAGAAGGTGGATGAACCCACTGGATCTCTTCTCAGAAGCGAACCTGTTATAACTGCTGTGAGTTACTCTAACAGTCACCTGCAGGATTTCTCCAGAACCAGATAAAGGAGTATCTGCGTTTGGCGCAGGCATTAACCTATATTCCTGGCACAGGTCTTGATCCCCTCAAACACACACCCGAGAATTCAAATAGCTCACAGTCGGAACTGCCTGCAATCTTACTTGTGATAACAAAATGGGAAGGTTGGAGCCAGGAAAAATTTAAAAAGACATACGGCATGACAGATGATGCCTCACACCAAGAGAGCCGAGGGCAAGTTCATCCACCCTCACCTGAGGGCATTCGGATACGAAGAAAATGGCACAAGTAACAGATGAGCCCTGCCCAGGCGGCAGGCGCAGAGCAGGGCTGCCCGTGTGTGTAGGTGGAGGAAGTGACTGCTTATACAGGATGCTTGTGAGGGGCCAGCAGCTCCGAAGTTTCCAGTGTGTTCCTCCAGATGCCATTTATTTGATGAAGTTTTATAATGCCTTACTCCTGGCTCTAATTCTTAGTAAAATGCAATTCCATTTGCAATCACCAGTCCTAAACAGGGAGAGAAAGGAGGCATGAAAGAGAAGTAGGTTTAGCTTAATCACAGAAGAAACCAGCTTTTCATTTTCAGTAGGATTCTTTCTTTGAAACTTAGATTCTGTGATTTCATGCAGAATCTGAAATTCGGATGCCTTTTGCTATTCTGTAGTGCATATTCGATTTCTGGATATTGTACATTCCAGCCATTCCAGATCATCTGTATCATTATCAGCACATACTTTGAAAGTTCTCTCATTAGATTTTGTGTGTGTGTGTGTGTGTGTGTGTGTGGTCTTAGAGGGAAGAGAGCAGAATATACAGATCCTGCCTCTAATATGAGTTCTAATCCTATTCTCTGCTATCTATATATTCACTTACAGCTCCATCAAGGCAACTGATCAAGTAGTTCTCAGGCAAACTAGAGAGTCCGTAGTCTCTCTGGATATTCTGCAGTTCCACAGTAGGGTTCAGGCCCCACTACACTATCTCCAATTTCTGTTTCTTATTTGTTTCCCAATGTCTCAGCATAGTAATTGTTATATTTGAATTTGAGTGGATCGTTAAATAAATGGATGGATAGACCAAAAAAAAAAATGAGACTTATATGAAAATGAAAATAGACAACTAGCCAGCTTCCCAGCAGAAACAGCAGCGGTGGGATTCTCAATAAAATTATTTCCAGAAGAGCATTAAGGAAATCAACAAAGGGCATGGAGGTTCCTGGGACTAATAGCAAGAGGCCACTATCACTCCTGAGGCCAAAGGTCAAGGAAGAGAGCTGTCTGTGAAGTGTGTGTATTGAGGGGTGGACAAGGCTGGGGTGGGGAGGAGAGATACACTGCCAGACCATGATGACAAAGCAGGGAGAGAACAGAGCGAGCCTCTCTCTGGAGTCTCCCTCCTTCTCTTCTTCTCTTTCTGGCTGGTGGTGCCTTCCACTGTCCAAACCCAACTGGAAGACAGAGGGCAAAACAAAATACACAATTCAGTTTTTAAAAGTCAGCACCCAGAGTCCTTTGAGACAGAAAAGAGGGTTGTAAGGGAGAAATAAATGGAGAATAACAGTACAAAGGATATAAAAGTAATTTTTCATCAAGGGGAAATGCATGCAGGCATAAGATTCTAGAGCAGGAAGGAATATTCATCAAGAGAAGGAGCAAAAAAGTCATGTGCAGATGGTGGAAACTGATACCTAATTCCACGTAAGTAGGGTTGGGCAAAGAATGGCCCTGGCAATGCCTTTAAAGAATCTTGGTTCTCCTTCAATCCAAGATTCTTTTCAATCCATGCTCTTGAGCGCCTAGTGTGTTATCAGAGGGCACAATCCTAGACAGCACAATTTTAAGAATAAAATAATTCAAAGATTTACAATGTTTTCCAAACCACTTTATGTGTACCAGGCACTGTGCTTTATCAAACTGCTCTAATTTCATTCTCACAAAATCTATTTAGAAATATATGTATTATAATTTCTATTTCATGGTTGATGAAATTAAGGATAATTGTGGTAAAATTACTTGCCCAAAATTGTATAGCTAGGAAGTAAGAGAAACAGGTTTGTGTTACTTCAAGGTCCATTCTACTAAGTATCAGTTAATGACTTAGCCCTACTGATTTGTGTGTGTAGACTTTTTTTTAAAAACTTGCATTTGAGCTGGAGGATTCAACTAGGTTTGTTCTTGCTGGCTACTTCAGGCAATTAACAACTGGCATTTGATATCTCCATTAGAGAGCCAAGGAGGGAATGTAAGGGATTCACATAACTGTTGAGAAGATCAATATAATCAACTAATTAGGAAAGTCACATTTGTTATTTACCATCTGTATGATACTATACAGAGACAATGGTGTACCAAAGAAATATACCAGATATTTTAGGACCCTAGGTTGTATGTGTACTTAATTAGAATCTAAACTATACCACAGCTTCAGAACAAGGCAGTGCAAAAACAGTAAATTATTTTGGTAAAGACATAAAATCTTTGCTTTCTAGGTAGATTGCATAAAATTTAAAACAAAACTTTCACTATCTTTTATGTAGAGCAAACCACTAATCCAATAAGACTGTCTTTTAACAGAGAGAAAACTAGATTCTAATTTTAAACCAGTGGACTTTGATATAAAAAATCAGTATTTCAAAACATAAATAAACCTATTTCAATCTTAGCTAGACCACATGTAAAATTCCTTTCCCATGATTCTTTTTCACAAACCTTCTACAACTCTTTTATATTTTGTTCCATGTTTTTTTCTTTCTCATGTCAGTTATTTTACTTCTTTACTTCTTTCCATACAGAGTTGTTTTCTTTCACACTTATTATTTCTATGTAATTTGGTAATATATATTAATTAGAATTCTTACCCTTACAATCCTCAATTCTTAGTGAAAATGAAGGAGTAAGCAATTGTGGACTGTCTATTACAGTAGCATTATTTGGATTGGCAAATTTATAAATACATTTCATAATTTCTCAAAATGTATTTTTTCTCATAGTAATTTTTTCAATGTGGCACAAAATGTGCTTGCCCAAATAAACCTAATTAAATCTAGTTTCTCTGTAAAAGGAATCCAAAAGTGAATAAGCCTATGTTTAGTAATTAATATTTCAGAGCTTTATCTTTTTTGGAAAAGATAGATATTCAACGGTTATCCATCATTTCACTAATTTCTATAGAGAAACTTTAAGATTTGGGGTTATCAAAGATTTATGAAACTATTTTTAAATAGTTTATTATAAAGAATAATTATTAAAATTTTTGTTTAAAAACTTTTATATCTATTTAATTTACTTGTTCTTAATAACTGTGTTTAGACCAGAGGTCTAGTGCATGAAATTCATACATGTGGGAGGGGGGGGCAGTCCCTCAGTCTGGCATGGACCCTCTCGCAATTTAGACCCCTGGCAATCCAGACCCTGGTAGTTGTCTGTCTGCCGGTTTTGGCCTGATTACCTGGGATTGGGCCTAAACTGGCAGTTGGACATCCCTCTCACAATCTGGGACTGCCGGCTCCTAACAGCTTGCCTGATGACCTGGCTAATCACCCCTAACCACTTGCCTGCCTGCTTGATTTCCCTTAACCACTCGCCTGCCTGCCTGATCACCCTAACTGCTACTTGCCTGCCTGATTGCCCCTAACTGCCTCTGCCTCGGTCCCCACCACCGGGGCTTCATCAGAAGGACATCTGAAATGATGTCTGGAAGGTCGGTCAGCTGTCTGGTCTAAATAGCATATTATGCATTTATTATTATAGATTACTAATGCTAATTTCATGAGACAGTTAACCATCATCTTAAATTATCTTTCTTGCTGACAATTTCTGTAATTGAGATAACATGAGTTCAATTGACTTTTAGTAAAGCTAAGTGGAATAAAAATATGATATTTAAGCTGATAACTCTAAAGTCATGTTGTTTTTTAAATTCACACACTTAAATGAGCTTTGTGGAGTGAAACTCATATTTATGTACAACCATCTCTAACTACTAATAGGATACAATCCACATTTCTATCCAGTTGTATTTTGGGGGTACTGGTAGTTGCCAAACCAAGTTCTCAGGACACAAAAATAACACTCTCTCCTTGGGATAGAAAGGATTAATAACCAATAGGTAACCAGAAGCAAATTCACAAATTACAATTCAAAGACCTAATTCTTACAATCTGAATTTGGAAAGATAGGGAAAACGTGAGAGTTTACCTTCCTCTCTGGACCAGACCATCACAGATAAAAGGAAGGGGAAGCTGATATTTGGTAAGAATTCTCATCTTTCCTCATGTCTGTTGCCTCTCAGGATCCCGTTCGCAGACTCTGGAGCTAGTGGAGAGTTCCAGCAGGTCTCATGCTACTCACCAGAAATTGTAAACAAAGAAACTAATTTTTTCTCTACCCTTTATAGTGTTTGGCTGAGATCCCTTTATCTCTAGGGCACCTCATAAATGGATAAGCTTATCAAAGTTAAAAGTTACCCACTGTGGCCACTGCAATCCCAGATTATCTTTGGTAAGGTCAGCCTGCCTTAAAACAACATTTGATCCACCAGAGGCCTCACACGAGACACAGTCCAGTTTAGGACAAACTAGTTCCATCCAAAATTCTGTCCACTTTCTAAGTTGAACCTGGCCAGTCCTGGGATGCAGTCTGACACGGACTCAGTCTGATACAGGTTCAGGTTCTGGATGGATACAATCCAGAAAGAAAGAAAAAAAAAGTGCAACTACATTTGGAAAACTCCAAATGCCCCAGTGAGTAAACAGTGAGGGGTTCAGCAGGTAATGCACCTGGTTGCTCATGGCTTTTGGGGACTGTCAGGGGTCTCTTTTGGTTCACTCTTCTGACCCCAGACCTATTAAAAGATGAACTGAGGCATATTAAAATTTTCCATTTATTTGGGGAAGAGTCCATTTGAATCAGTAGCATCCAATCTAACAGAGAGAAAGGAGCTCTGAGGAACTATAGAAATGAAAGACTTTTGTAGCCAGAAGCGAGAGGGAACAATAAAGTTATACTAGCTTGGCCAGTGTGTCTCAGTGGTTTAGTCGACCTATGAACCAAGAGATCATGGTTTATTTTCTGGTCATAACACAAGTCTGGGTTGCGGGCTCTATCCCCAGTGGTGGGCATGAAGGAGGCAGCCAATCAATGATCCTTTCATCTTTGATGTTTCTATCCCCCTCTCCCCCTATTCCCTCTTTCTCTAAGAAATCAATAAAAATATATATATTTGTAAAAAAATATATTAGGCCAAAAATAAAAGCAGGTTGGATATTGCAAAGTCCCCTTCCTTTAAGAGAAGGTAGTGGTCTATGAGGCAGATTTCTGAAAGACAGATTTTAAATTTATTTTCTGCAAGAGACAAAATGGTAGTTAAGTTTAGTTTAGTGATGTGGAGCTTGCCAAAGTAACTCCATTTGGGGCTGGTTGTCTTGTATTTAACAAGGGGACAGAGCATGCGCTGTTCTAAATGTTCACCTAGCTCTCTCTGTAGTCAAGCATATGCTTCTGAAAGCACAGCCTATGTCTTTTATAATTCTTGAATCTTGAACCCCAGCACCCTGTTTGGTCTTTAGAAGTCACCATTGTTTAATTGGAGTGTGATAATTTATTACAATACTTTGGAAAATAGAAATCACTCTTCCTGTGTACATCCCTGTCCTCGCTTCATTTCAAAGCATAGTTGAAGGAGTTCAAGTTTCTTTGTGGATGGCCTGTTTGTATGCCATATTATCATTTAAATGCAGAGGAGGAACTAGCTATTTCTGGGGAACATTTTGGTGAGTACTCTGTAAAGGAAAGAATCACCTTGGAGTTTACGAGAATTCTGATTTCCATATATCAGATTTGCTTCAAGCAGCGAGGATCTATCTGTGGCAGGCTGGGGAAAGCCGGGAAGTCTTGCTTTGGGGATTGGAATGGAATTTAATGTGTATTTTAAAATACAAATTGCATCTTCACCTGGTGAGGTCCATGTTGTGATGATGGAAAGCAAATCTGTGTTTTTGTAGCCAGGTTTCCACTGTACAATAGCCTTAAAAACCACTATAAAACAGAGGTGCTGGTAACCATGTGGAAATTACAGAAAGAAAAAAAAAATCACACATAACTTCTCATTTTCTTTATGATGACGTCCTTAGTTTTCTGAGTTTATTTCACCTCAACTTGGCTAGAATATGAATGTTTTAGAGATAAGGTTTCTTTGTTTGTTTTTCTGGTTTCCTCCACTATCTCACCAGACAATAGAAGGGAGGTGGTGGAAAACATGGCTGGTTAGAGGGAAAGAGAGACAAAAAGTGTGGGATTGGGGAGTGTGGAGGGAGGCAGTTAGAAAGAAGAGGACTAACAACATTCACGTCTATTGTCTAATGGAACTGGCATTTAACACTAGTAGAAAATGTCTGTATCAGTGGTTTTTAGGTTTTATTTATTTTATTTTATTTATTTGTTTTTGTGGTTTTTTTGTTTTGTTTTTTAGAGTGAAGAGTTTGGTACATAAAATAATTATGTATTCCCTGATTCATTCGCTGAATGAATAATCAATCACTGAATAATCTTTAATCACTTGCTTTGGGCATGGGGACTAGAGAAGTAAGCAACTCTCAAGCATGTTCTTGTAGTGATTATCGCAGCCTATAATGGGAGACACCTCCTTTCTGGTAGGTGCTGGATGTGATTCTACAACCTTGTCTAATTAGCTTATTCAGTGCCGTTACCTAGGAGTCCTCCTCCACATCTCATGAAGGGTGGTGTGAGGTAAGAGATGAGCTGCCGCTGGGATAAATCCTGGAAGAGAGGGAACAAGCATTTGGTGAGGTAGGTTAGCTGGCGTTCCCTAAATTCAGGACATGACACGGGGACTTCTCGGGAAGCACACACATTCCAACTGATGTGCCAATTGACTCTGCCTAATCCATTCTCTCATATGGGATGGATAAGGAAACAGTCACTATCTTTTTACATTTTAAAGTAACATTTTTATAATTACTATATAGTTCTTTGTAAATATTGATTGGTACATGACAGGGTGGGGCAAAAGTAAGTTTACAGTTGTCAGTATGGGAAACACAGAGTTTATTCTCTTAGTATTTTTAATTAAATATTGTATTATTTTCTATTTGAACAACTGTAAACCTACTTTTGGCCCACCATCTATATTAGCTTCTGTTTGATGACAGAAGCTATTGTGTCATGCACCTTTATCTAAATTATATGAGAAAACCATAGCATTCCTTTTTTCCTATTTTCTCTTGTGACTTGACCTGGGATCTCAAGCAAAAGAACATTTTCAGGAAGGACATACACTTCTAAGATTTGAGAGTATCCCGTGTGCTCACAGTGACAAGCTTTAATGTACAATTGTTCTTGCCTAGGTGTCTAAGTCCACTGTCCTCTTCTCTAACACCTGCCCCAGGTGACAACCTAATGAGAGTTTTCTCTTCTCCCACACAGAACATTCCAAGCTCATTCCTAGGCTCCCTGACAAGCAGCTCAGACACTGTATCTGCCCCTGTCCTGCCCCTTAGTCCTTGTTCCCATTTCTCCAAAGTCCAGTCACTCTGAATATAGACAGCTCTGGTGCTAGACACTCCAACCAACATTTCCTCCACCACATTCAGAGCCCCCAGCTATGCATTTTCTTCAGCTGGTGACAGATGTTATAAGGATAAGACCCTTCTGTTCACTCCATTGGACTTTACCTGAACTCTTAAAATATCCATCAAGAATACTTTTGTTTCTTTTTAAATGAGAGTGACTCCATGTCTTATTGTTCTTAAAGGTGAATGGTTTCTGAGCCAATGGGGACTAAGTGGGGAGGAGAGGCGCAGCTGGAACTCATTAACATTATTACGCATTTGAAACAAATTTTCTGAGGGTGATTGGATATTTCCAGTTGACAAGGAGTCGGGGAAGGGCTCATTTTCTGGCTGTCTTTGCCTGGCTGTTCCTAGTCTCTTGACACTTCAGCGGTGGGATATAATTCCAGAGCTGTTATGTTTGATCATGTTTGTTCCCATATATATCCAATTCTTAAATTCCCCCAGAGAGGTTGATCTGAGTTTAAAGTGAAATATGGATGACTCTATCCTTTAACCAAATTCCCTATTGCTCTCAAATTCATGCTGCTGGCTGCCAAACAACACAGGGCTTTTCTGGTTGTATTACAGAATCATAGATTGTGTTCTGTAGGAAACCATAAGAGTTACTGCATCCAATAACAGGATTTTTCTATAATGAGAAAACTGAGGCCTAGTGATGCTGAAGTATCTGACCCAGGTCACACAGCTGCTATCTTTAGGAAGGTATGTCCCCTGACACCCCCCCCCACCCCCAAACCAGGGCTTGTTTTATCTTATTGCTCTATCTCTCTTTCAAACTGTCACATTCACCCACTGTGATGCCAGTGGATGGAAGGGAAAATGGACATTTAGGATTCAGCTGGGAAATGTTAACTATGCCTCACCTGACTCACATCCTATATAATAAATAGGTAATATGCAAATTAACCATCACAATGTCACAAGATGGCTGCACTCACAGCGGACATGGGGTTCCTGTAACTCAGGATGGCTGTGCCCAGAGCAGAGGCAGGGTTCCCATAACAAGATGGCTGTGCCCACAGTGTAAGTGGGGTTCCCGTAAGAAGCAATCAGCAGGGAGCTGAGGCTAATGCAGCTGGCTGGGGCGGGGACCTAAGGCTGTACCTCCTGCCCAGCAAGGCTTGACAGGAACCTCAGACCATGGTTCCCACCTGGTGGGGCTTGGTGGGGGACCTCAGGCTATGTCCCCTAACCAGCAGGCCTTGACAGGGGTATTTCAGACCATACCACCTGCCCAGTAGGAATGGACAGGGGACCCCAAGGTTTGTCCCCGACCCAGTGCCTGGCCAGGAGACCTCACGCCATGGCCTTTGCCTCGAGCTGGGAGACCTGAGGCTGTGCTGTGGGACCTGAGGCTGCATCCCCACCTGGCATGTGCTGGGGACCTGAGATGCATCCCCCATCTGGCGTCGAGCCAGGGGACCTGAGACTGAACTCCCTACCTGTTCCAGATCTGGGGCTTGATGGGGGTTTGATCAGCTGGGTCTGGATCTTGACCAATGGGGGTGGGGCTGGCCAGGTCTGGGGCACACATGATTTCGAGGCACGCATGAGTGGACGGGGACTTGACTCTGGTCCTGTAACATACCCCAGACTCTGACAGGAGGAAGATTTTCATATACATTTTACTAATTTCCTTATATCTCTGACACTTCTATTATAGATAAAGGGCAAATAGCAATATTAAAATATTTCCTCTAATTAATTTGCCTTTAATGTGCACAAATTTACTGCACAGGGACACTAGTAGGAAAATACTATTTATGATATGCCTACTGCAATGTAATTAAGGCCACCGTCTGTCCAGTCAGGCTGTCTGGGATTGCAGTGGAGCTCCATCAATTACTAGTTATGTAATCTTGGCAAATTTCTTACCTTCCCTGTTTCCTCATCTATAACATGGGGATGATGATAATATCTTCTTCATATATTATTGCTTTGCTAAGTGAGTTGGCCCATGTAAAGAATGAAAATAATGTTTGGCATATGGTAAGAGCTAGATTATAATGCATTATAATTACTATCTGATAAAGATTTCTGTATTGAGAAAACTCTAAATGGAAAAAGTCAGAAAGAACTGAAAATATCAGAATCTCACGCAATTTCTATATCTCTTCAGGCCCTTGTCTGGCTTGGGCTCTTCAACTGTTATTTCTCTTTAACTACATTTTAACTTGGAATGCATGTTTGTTTTAATGTTACGTGCTCACGTAGCTCAGGGCCAAGCAGTGCCCTCCATAAAGTGCAGGCTTGGGAGATGTGTGGGGAAACAGACTGAAACATGTGAAGTTTAATATCAGTAGAACAGAGCATTGGATGAGAAATAAGGTGCTCTTCCTGTTTGGGCATTACCTTTCTGTTATAAAGATACTGGGAATTTATTCATTCAACAAATAGTACATTTCTAGAATGTGCTAGGCAGTTTTCTATCTCACTGAACAAGGCAGGTCAAAATCTCTGCTTTCATAGTGCTTATCACCAATGAAGGAATGATGCCCAACAAAATAAATCAGAATGTTAGATGTGTTTTACAAGGTGAAACATCTATGGGAGAACTTAGAGGTGTGGGAGGTATTGGGGGGTCGTTTGCTTAGCCAGAATAGGGAGGTGGGCCTCACTGCACAGGTGGCAGCTGGGAAAATTCTTGCAAGGAGCCTAGCGTGAGAGCAAGGGAGAAGGCCAGGGTGGAAAAGAGCTTGGTGTATCTCGGTGCAGCAAGCAATCTGAATGGCTGGGACTCAGCAAGTGAGGGTAAGAGAGTCAGCAGTCTGCATTAGGCCCAAGAGATTCCAGAGGCCCAGTCATGTCAGGACTTTTTTGACATTGCCAAGCAAGTGGGCTATTTTGATCAGACAAGTGGCATGACCTGACTAACATGTAACAGAATCGCCTTGGTGAAAATATAGTGTGCTAGGGACTTAGTGAGCCCATTTAGTTACACACCCTCCAGGTGGTATTTTTTTTTTCCAAGATGGAAATTGAGCTTTATAGAATCTTGTAGTGGCAGATTAGAGATTCAAAATCCAATGTGCTTACCTTCAAACTATACTCTTAACCCTTAATTTTTTTTTGTTCCTGACATTATTTTAAACTTCAGTCACATTATGGTTTTAGAAGAACTTGCACTCTTTATTTTTCAGCAATCTCCTTCACTTTTCTTCCCTTAATATTTGTGAATTTAAGGAGATCTGCATGTTTGCTCCATGTACAAACTAACCTGGAGAAAATGTTTATGGAAAACAGATGTCAATTCAGCATGCATATGTGTTAGCCAGACAAAGTGACATGAATCACATTGTTGATATGGATTGTGTTGAGATTATTCAAATATAATATAAATCAGGATTGAGACAAAGTGAGAGCTTAGTGACATATCAAATCTATCTTCTCCCGAAAAGACAATCCCATTTTAGAAATAGGTTGTCCTCTGAAATCAATTACATGCTTACCAGTAAAGCCCAAAGGAGAGCATCCCATACAAAAGATATTAGGTCCATGGACTAGTGCATAAAATCACTTAATTAACGATGTCCCTGTACTATAACAACCTTCACTATAGCTTCTCTCCCTTACCCCAACATCTATTGTCAAGTCAAGTAATTGTTTTGTTCTTCCACATTTTTCAAATATATTTCTTCCTTTCCTTTTCTCCTATTTTCATTCTGCTATAGATGTTATTACTCTTACCTAGACTGTCATAAAAAATATTCCTTTTTTATTTGGCATTCTTTGCTCACTTTAAATTTTCTTCTTAATAAATACCTCGCTACAACAGATCTGTTGCCAACAATTGAGTATGAATCCAGTACTAACATTCTAATCTATGTCCTCTGGCTAATTATCTTCTCACTGTATTTCTGTCAAATGTAATTGTTCATTTTGTCCCCAAACTATACTTGTCCTCTTTTTATTGTTTTAACCATGCTTTAAAAAAATGCCTACTTTACTATTAACTGTCAAATTCCTTTTGAAAACAACACCTCTTCTGTGTTTCAGTTAGGGTAGGCTTATACTACAGAAAAAAAAATTTTAAATCTAAACACAATCTACTCCTCACTCATGATAAGTCTGCTATGGGTCTGGGCTTCTCCCTCTCTTTTTTTGTGATGGGTCAGCATCCAAGGAAAAACTTGTTGAAATTGGTACTTCCATATCAACAAGCATTTCTACAATTGCCTTAGATTCTCACCTGGGCAACCACATTCTCTGGCCAGAAAGTGGAGACCTCACTTCCATCCACAACCCCCAACCAGAGCCGATTACGTGAACACTCACATAATAAGGTGGAGTGGTCTTGGAAAGGAATCCTCTCTTGTGTTTGGGATAAGACTAAAATGAATTCCACTCCATCCACAGAGGCTTTTCATATCTCCTTAAATGATAATAATGGAGTTATTTGTGAATGTGTCCCATAATAACAAGAAGGCAGTGCCTTTTAATTGCATTAAGATGAATTTCAAGGAGGCATCTCCAAGATCATTAAGAAGTCCCGAGTCTGTCTCTCAACCTGGATAGACATGCAATAACAGTTCCAGAGATGATAGTGACTGCTTCTAAACTTTATTCTTAGACCTGTTGCCTGAATATGCTTATGGCCTTAGAAATTGATAAGGGAAATATGATCAATGATGGGTCTTCCAGGGATTCTCAAATACATTTTGTTAATCAGAGAGGTTCTTTATAGCATCTCATATAAAAATAATAATATTATTTTTCCTGAGTTTTGCCTAATTCACCACCATAGGGTGGAGAGACAGCCTTTTCTAATATAGAATCCCAAATATTCCTGAAATAACATAGGGCATGAGAAATGTACCATAAATAATACCTTAGAAGACAACATTTTTAATTTCAGAGCCCTTGCCCTTACGGAGGGCACTGAGGAGAGGCAGCTTTTCTATGACAGTTTAGAAGTTATTCATTCAGCCAGATTATTTCTGGAACCCACTGTGCTGAGGGTTTTTCTGGAAACATGGATCTATTATTATTATTATTATTATTATTATTATTTTAAATATATTTTATTTATTGTTTTACAGAGAGGAAGGAAGAGGGATAGAGAGAAACATCGATGAGAGAGAAACATTGATCAGCTGCCTCCTGCATACCTCCAACTGGGCATGTGCCGACAGCTAAGGTACATGTCCTTGGCTAGAATCAAACCTGGGACCCTTCAATCTGCAAGCCGAAGCTCTATCCACTGAGCCAAACCAGTCAGGGGTCTGTTAATATGAGAGAACAAATAAGACAATATTGATCGCAAGTACTCCATATATAATTTTCAACTAGAGATTTGTTATCCTTGAAACATCTTGAACAGAACTCCAGATAAGAACTGGTTTCAGAGCAAAACTGTTTCAGATTTGTGTTGGGCTAGGGCCATTAGGCCTAACTTATAACTACTTGTCCTGGGCCTCTTCCCAATTAACTAAACTGTAAATTCTAAAATCAAATTTGTATTTTGAGAGAAATCTTCAAGAAAAATGTCAACACGGTATATATAACAAGTACTCACTCAATAAGGAGTCTACAAGATGCAATAGAAGCTGTTAATGTAGGGTTTGAGTCCACTCTGCTTCCACCATGCTTTGACCTACCAAAGGAACACGTGACTCTGAGAAAAGAAAAAAAAAAGCGTGGACACATAACCTTCATTTATACTAATACATATGTTTTCACTTGTCACCTAATTCAATTGTATCACATAAGAAATGGTAAGTCTGATTTCTAAAAGGCAAATAAGTCTCACCAGTGGATTTTAAACATTTTTTATCATAGCTTCTTTAAATAACTGATAAGATCTTTTTGAATCTTACGAACTTCTGATAATATCTGATAGATCTTTTACATAGAACTAAGAAGACAATTTTAACGCATTTTAAGAGATTTATAACCATCTAACGTACCAACTGAAGTCCATGGAACTAAAATTAAAGATATTAATATCAGCCAATGGCCAGTTTCTAGAGTCAATCTCAGGATAATGTATACAAATAAATCTACATTGCAGTTATGGCAGGTAAAATGCGGTCCTGATCTTCTCTAACCTTCTCTAAGGATCTGAGAAGAATGAACAGTGTCATCCCAAGTCTACACCTTCCCCAGATTCTCACAACTAATGCCCACAATCTATGAACTCTGAACAATTTCAAATCACTGACTGAATCAGGAAATTCCCTAATGGAAGTTAAGTTCCCTTGCTCTAGTTATTTGTTTTCAAATCTGCTTCTTCACCTATCCGTTCTGGGGCTTGTATCCTGAGGAATTGAAAATATAACTCTTATACTAGTATTCCCCTAGTATAAGCCATTGTTTTGTTCTGGCTCAGTTCATAAGACCAGACTTTTGCTTTGGTCTCAACTTCTTTTATCTTGAACCCTATATTTAGCTTCAGTTTTCTCAAGGTGTGCACCGCAGTGGTGAGATCCAGCTAATTGGTCTCTCAACAAGGATGTGCTGGCCAAGATCTAATACTAAGTATTTATTGTGCCCTAAACACACCTCAGTGTCTGTGCCTACATTGTAACTCTGTGTACAAAACCCTTCTCAGCACCCTTGTCTTCAGAATCACTCTTTCTACCTAAATCACATTCAGAAGTAGCTAGAGGATTTAATCCAAAAAGTTTTCCCGAGATTAACATCAAAATCAGTTTAGGTCTATAGGTCTATTTCTCTATTCTTATATGATCTATGCACGTCTTGTCATAGCAATTGTTATTTATATCTAAAGGGCTTCTTTATACGTCTGCCATTGCCCTAGGTGATGACTTCCTATGTGCATGAATTATGACTTATTCTTTCTTCTGTATCAGGCACTTATCATAATACTAGTGACTTCCAGATAATGACAGGCATCGGGACACTTTCAAGTATCTCTTTTCCATAGTCCTATCTACCAATATATGCTTCCTATTGATGATGTCCCAATTAGTGATAGAGATATTGTGATTTTTTATACATTGTGAGTGTTGTGGCCAGCATTTCTCTCAGAGAACATCTTTATAACTTAAAAGTGTTTCTTAATTATGAATAATTGAAAGTGGCTGCCTTGAGAATTTGATGGAAAAGGCTCAGGAAAAAAAAAAGACACCATAATATCATCTGGGGTCTCTAAAGTATAAACCAAAAAGCCATGTGCCAACATTCATCTTCCCATCAACAAAGATATATTTTTTTATAATTTCACCATATTTCTGTGTTAAATTTGTTTTGTTGCTATGAGTAACCAAAACTATCCTATGAGAGAATTATCTTAATTTAGGACATTAATAAAATAATGTCAGTGCTGGTAAAACCAAAGGCAGAATGTAGTGAAACCCCTATTCGTATAGAGAGGCCTCCACATTTCCACTGCTCTGTTGTCCTATTACAAGCATAAAGCTTATCTTCATAAACTTTGATCACTATTTGGAAGGTATATTGGTGGATAGGAGCATCTCTACACTGCACAGAACTAGGAGTAGCCAATAACACAGGTGCTAGTTAGAAAATATATTTCTAAGTAGTTACTTTAATATAAGATGGACTAGAGGCCTGGTGCATGGAATTTGTACACTGGGAGTTGGCGGATGTCTCTCTCCAATCTGGGACCCCTTGGGGGAAGTCCTGTGGGATCAGGCCTAAACCAGCAGTCGGACATCCTTCTCACAATCCAGGACTGCTCTCTTCCAACTGTTCGCCTGCCTGCCTGCCAGCATGATCACTTTTTAACCATTCCCCTCCAACTTGATCAATGCCTAACTGCTCCCCTGCCAGCCTGATTTCCCCCCAACTGCTCTCCCCTGCAGGTCTGGTCCCCCGTAACTGCCCTTCACTGCTGGCCTGATCGCCCACAACTGCCATTCCCTGCCGGCCATCTTGTGGCAGCCATCTTGTGACCACATGGGGGCAGCAATATTGTGACCACATGGGGTTGGCCATCTTGTGATCACATAGGGCGGTCATCTTGTATGAGAGCATGATGGTTAATTTACATATTACTTCTTTATTGTATAGGATAATATAGTTAGGACCTTCCCAAGTACCCTAGAAAAGAAACTTGTCATGAGGCAAGTTTTTCTTCCTTCTTATTCTCTGCAATCCTCTGGAGACCCAGTCCCATCCCATTGTATTTAATACATCTTCAGAACATCAAGGATTCACTACATATTCATTATGTGTTAATATCTAGTCTAGGGTCTCTGAGTATATTTTTAAGGACAAGGTGTGTAGTTCCTTGTCTGAAACAATCTACTGTCTCACTCCAAAGTTGGTAGATAACAAATAAAGCCCCACTATAATATAGTGTCAATATACAGTGAGATTATAACTTTTGTGGCACTGACTCATATCGCTATGGGAATTAAAAGGAAGAAGAAAATCATGTAATAGAGAAGGTTTAAGAAAAGTAGGTGGAGCTTGACCTACAAGTGGATACAAAAGAGCATTGCCCTAAAAAGGAGAATCATACTCCATTGTAAATAAATCTATATAACATGTTCAAATTCTTGGCTCTGAAACTTAAATGAAAATCATAGATTTGGGTTTGTCTTTTGGGGAAAAATGTTCTAATACCAATATAAAAAGATGTACTGTAAAAGTAAATGAGCTAACATGTAAACTTTGTAGCATAGCTTCTAACAAATAGCTGATCTCAATCAAATTAGTGTAACTTTTCTCCTGTTTTATTTATTTCTTAAACTGTTAATAAAATGTTTATGATTAGCCTTGGGATATATCTGGAAATAGGAAAACAGTAACTTACATTGGCAATGGGGTATAGTTACTGACATTAGATGTTTTCTTTATAGCAGAAGAGATGGAAAGAAAAAAGTATACTGATATGGGTCATCTAAGTGGATGGAATACCAAAGAGACAAAATAACATAGACAATGAAAGAATATTGACTTTCCAGTATTGTCTATGGCTGATATTTCTTAGAGAATAGACTCTGGTCAGTAGAAATAAAGAGAGATTAGGGGCATTTCTACCAGGAACAGAGCCCACAATGCATAGAAATAGACAGTTAAGACAGTCGTTTGATTAAAGTAGATAGTTTGTAATGGGGGAAGATATTTTGAGTCAAAATACTTAAATAGAAAT